>JAFMOD010000378.1:1820963-1870403 GCA_019802435.1 Corydoras maculifer
GCTGGGCACACACTCACTTACACAGACACACTCTAAACGGGGCAATTTTGAGAATTCAATTAACTTGATCCATGTTTTTGGACTGTGGGAGGAAACCGGAGAACCCGGAGGAAACCCACGCAGACACGGGGAGAACATGGAAACTCCACCCAGATGGGGATTCGAACCGGGAATCCCTAGCGCTGAGAGGCGAACGTGCTAACCACTAAGCCACCGTGCCACCCTCTTTATATATTATCCTGTTAAAAACTATAGCAACGCACTGCTATGTACTTCATATAATAACATAAAACAGGTTCAGATGAGCTAACACCTGGCACCAATTGTTGATTTGATGCTAAGCATATTTAAGTTCAAACTGCTAAATGCTCTGTACAGGGTCATTACCCTCTCACACATGGTGGCAAGTCTGCATCATTCTTCTCTGGTTCACACACTGGTTCGCAGAGTGAAAGTAACTTCACAGTAAAATGCTCTTGATTGTGCCCCTCTAGCAGGTGAGCCTTTTCCCTCATAGGCCGATGAAAAAAACACTAACGTCTACTCTTGAAAGAGCACCACATGTAAGAACTGCCTTGGTCCGTGTTACAGATAGCACATATTACGGCTTACTGCTTTCCACCTGCTTGTTTGTTTTCAGTTCAATTTTTATTGAACTTTTTTTTATTCTTACATTACCTAGTACAGGTGTACAGGTGAGTGAAAAGTGCAAGGTGCAGAGTTTATGTGAGATGGCTGTGGTGTGAGATGGGCAGTACACTGTTCTACCATTCCACAGCCTGGATGCCTGGGGGAAGAAGCTGTCTCTGAACCGGCTGATTCTGGTCTTTAAACTTTTGAGCCTCCTTCCACTCTGCAACTGTGAGAACAGGCAGTGGTTTGGTACACTTTTCATGGTACAGGTGTAAAATGTCTTGAGGATGCTGGGGTTCAGACCAAACCTTCTCAGCCGTCTGAGGAAGTAGAGGCATTGTTGGGCCTTCTTTACCACCTGTTAATGTGTTTTTTCCATGTCATATCCTTACTGATGTAAACACCAAGGAACTTGAAGCTGCTGACCTTTTCCACCGCAGTCCAAATAATGGAGATCGGCGAGTGCACTGTTTCCTGTTTCCTGAAGTCCACGATTAGCTCCATTGGTCTTGCTGATGTTTAGAGAGCGGTTATACTCCTGGCACTAGTTTTCCAGGATGTTAACCTCCTCTCTGTAGGCTGATTCGTCGTTGTCAGGCCTATGATCATTGTGTCGTCAGCAAACTTGATGATGACATTGGACCTGGTGTCTGGCTGTACTGTCGTAGGTATACAGGGAGTACAGAAGCTGGCTGAGCACACAGCCCTGTGGGGTGCCAGTGTTGAGGGTCAGTAAGCTGTTCAGACTCAGATCCTGGAGCTTAAACTTGATCCTAGAGGAAACGATGGTGTTGAATGCTGAAATGTACTTCACAAACAGCATTCTCACATATGTGTTACTCTTGTCTAGATGGGAAAGGGCAGTGTGCAGGGTTAGGGTGATTGCATCAGCAGTGGATCTGTTCTGCCTGTATGCAAACTGTAGCGGGTCCAAGGTATTAGGTAATGAGAAACAGATTGTACTGGTGCTATACAGAGTGTGAGGGAATCTTTTATGATCAGTGATTGTGTTCAGCCCCTGCCACACTCTCCGGGTGTTGGTTGTGCTGAACTGTGCCTCCACTTTCTCTCTGTACCCGCGTTTAGCCGCCTTTATGGTCCTATGGAGAGCATAGCTGGCTTATACTCCTTCTTATTGCCAGATCTAAAATCAGTGCTGCGCTAAGAGCATAGCGGACGTCAAGGTTCAGCCAGGGCTTCTGATTAATGTAGACGCGCACATCATATATACACTTGTGCATATAAGTTAGAAACTGGATCGCTGACAAAGGGCAACCTTACTGCTGGCCATGCAAACCAAACTCCTGCTCTGTTTGAACAGGAACTGTATAGCTCGTAGCAATGAGCCCAGTGCCCATACTCCTGGAGCACCACCCACAAATACGCTCCCAGGAGACACTGTCAAATGCCTTCTCCAGGACCATATAGCATATCTGAACTAGATTTGCAAACTCCCATGCTCCCTCCAGAATCCTTGAGTGGGTATAGAGCTGATCCAGTATTCCACTACCAGGCCAGAACCCACATTGTTCCTCTTCTAGCTTAATTTCAGTAAGTACCCCTCTTTGCCAATCCAGATGCCCCTCCCCTAATGTCCACACGATTGTGTACAGGCGTGTCAGCCAAGACAGCCCCACAACAACCAGAGCTTTAAGTGTCTCAATGCAGATCTCGTCCACCCATGGAGCCCTGCCGCTGCGGAGTTTCTTAACAACATCAGCCACCCCAGCCCGAGTGATGGAAGAACCCTATCTGGGTCCGCGATCTCTGGATCCTCAAAGTGGTCTCTGGATCCGCCCAGTGACGTTCCCAGTCAATTTAAGCAGCACCCCGGCCCTTGGGATTTAAAGATCTTTTAAACAGGTTTTGAACCTTTGCCAAGCATTCCTATCAGACCCTCACTACATGTTTGTATCTTCCAAGTCTGTCCAGCATTCTCCCCACCTTCAGATCCAACTCACCACAAGGTGGTGATCAGTTGACAGCTCAGCTCCTCTCATTATCCGAGTGTCCAATACACATGACCGCGGTTCTGGTGACTATAAAGTCAATCATTAATACCTGTGACCTAGTGTATCCTGGTGCCATGTGCATTTGGCGACCCTTGCAATTTCACATATTGTTCATTATAGATAAGCTGTGAAATGCACAGAAATCCAATAAGAAAACACCACTCAGATGCAGATCAGAGAGTCAGTTCCACCCAACCAAACCCTTCCAGGTCTCACTGCCATTGAAGTCTCTTAGCAAAATGATAGAGTCCCCAAGAGGAGAAATTCCCAGCACTCTCCCTAGAGACTCCAAGAAGGCTGGGGGTCAAGAAGTAACACTACTTAGGACAAAAATGTCCTAAGAAGTGGCCACTGCACCCCAAAGACCCTGCTGAGGCGATTAAGGTTGTTTGAGGTGCGAGGGCCACTTTTTAGGACCTTTTTTGACACAGTGGTGGCATCCACCTTATTTTATGGGGCAGCAGCATCATAAATGCAGACAGGAACAGACTGAACAAACTCATTAGGAAGGCAAGCTCTGTCTTGGGGAAAACCTTAGACCCAGTGCAGGTGGTGGGAGACAAGAGGATGCTAAACAAGGTGGCAACACTTATGGACAATAAATTCCACCCCACGTACGAGACTCTTGTGGCACTGGGCAGCACCTTCAGTGACCTTTAACACACGTTATCCGATGTGTGTTAAAGAGTATTACCGCAGGTCCTTCATTCCTGCTGCAGATAGACTGCACAATCAGCACTGCTCAAAGTAAACACTCACCAATCTGTTGTTTTTCTGCAATGTCCACTTTATTTAATTTCTAATTATATATGCAATACTGGCACCACTGTGGCTTAGTGGTTAGCACGTTCGCCTTTCAGCACTAGGGATTCCAGGCTGGACCCTGTTCTTTTTCTTCATAGAGGTTTATGGATCAGTCTTTGTCTGGCCCATTACCTAGAACCAATTTGCCTTGGGAGACTCTACCAGAGGCCATTGCCCCGGACAGCATAAGCTCTCACCCAGGCATGCAAAGTGTTCATCCAGGGAGAGGATTCCTAATACAGTCATGTAATATTTTGGAGATTGCCCTTCCACTCATTAAACACGATGTGAATCTAACAACCTGGCCAGGTCTGCAGTACATGATAGAAAAGACACATTCATTATACCACTCACCCCAAGGGCAATTTAGTGTTTTCAAATTGCTTGCCTTCCATTTCTTTTGATAATGGTTGAACACTAGCACTCCTAGAGGAAACTTGGTCATAGAAACATGGAAAAAAACAGTGCTTCCCACTTATCCACAGTCCTGCCGCCAGAAAATAAATCAGTAATTCATCTGTACTTACATTGAATGTAAACAAATTCTACCATTTAAATTTATTCATCTTCCATTTACTAATCCTTTCATCAATTAATATTTGCATTAATTAACTCATCTGGAAGGGCATAATATTTCATCAAATATATGCATAAGAGATTTTCATAAAAAATATCTGTATTCAGGGCAGCACGGTGGCTTATTGGTGAGCACCTCTTAGCCCTAGGGATTCCCGGTTCAAATCCCAATCTGAGTGGAGTTTCCATGTTCTCCCCGTGTCAGCGTGGGTTTCCGCTGGGTTTCCTGTTTCCTCCTACAGTCCAAAAACATGAATCAAGGTCATCTGAATTCTCCAAATTACGCCATATAGAGTGTGTTTGTGTATGTGTGAGTGAGTGTGTGCCCAGAGATAGATTGGCACCCTGTCCTGGGTGCATCTGCCCAGCGCCTGAAATGTTCTCCCTGGATGGGCATGGGAAACCCCCCGCAACCCTAGTGTAGGATAAAGTGGAAGATAATGGATGGATGGATAGATGAATGGATGGGATTTATATTCAAGTTTAATATATTTACTTGAAATAACTTTACCAATGCTTTTGATTTATCTTTTTCTTAGTTATTAAATATTTCTTAATTTTCCTCAACCGTCTCATTTACTGATATAATTAATCATGTTATTATGATTGATGCAGGTACTTATCATACAAAGTTTGTAAAATACATTTATAATAAATTAATCTGAAATCCATTCAAACCTCCATGGCTACGGAAGACCTTCCTATATACTGTAAGTGTTTTTTTTTAGTAGTAGTAACACATATTCTGCTGGAAACTTAAATCTCAGTGCATAGGCTCTGACTCGGGCACGAAACAGCTCTGTGTTGATGTAGGTCATTATAGTATTGTGTATGCATCCTACTGTTTTTTACACCCTTGTGTATTTGGACCAGCATTCTAACATAATAATGGATAGTCATGAAACTTTAAGTACCACTGACTGCAGTAATTTAATAATGAGCTGGCTACAGATACAGAAGCCATTAGTTTTCCAGCTATGAAACAAATGATATGATATGAATGAAGATTTAATCACAAGATATACTAATTTATTGAAATATAAGAAATTTTATGCATAATCCAATATAAATGTTTTGAAACAAAAAAAATTAAAAATAACCAGCAGCAATAATACTAATGAGGAAACATATAATAAGAACACAAATAAGCAGCATTACTAAATAATTGATTTCAATGTTAAATTTTTTAAAAACTAAGTATTTATAGTTAATAAAACTACTAAGGTTTGGTGAAAATCTGTAATCTTGGAGATTATTTTCTGATTGAAGGATGAGAAACACAAACTGTGCATTTACAGGCCAGATAAGCCTGTATAAGCATTATGAAGGTAGATACAGTAGATGTGTCTAACAGAGTTTACAGTAAATACTGTTTAAAAATTTCTATCATCACCATTGCATCTGATCCCTCTCACACCAGCATAAAACACACTAATATACCACATGAGTATCATGATAGTACTAATGATTATCACCCACCCATATTAAGGAAATAAAAAAAAGGTCCAATCCTAACAAAACATGTTAGGCCATATCATCAACATGAGAGTTTTCCATTTTAAATGCTTTAAGATGGTGGCATTAAAGAAATGTATAATGTAGCTAGAGGCGTTTTATCTCGTAATGCAGTTCATGATTCACCTGCAGGTGCAACACATTACCACACCATTTATTGCATCAGTTTGGGATATCTTGGTATAGAAAGACACACTCCTCCTTGCATATATGTTGCTATGCATGGCTTATTGGCTTGACTTGGTGCCTGTTTGGATTGTGCTGGCCATCGTGCACCTGGTAAATATTTGAGCATGGGGCATTATCTTGAGTCTTGGTGGCCGGTGACAGCACAATGTCGTAAGTCATGCTGTTCTCGCTAAATAAAAAATGTGTAACACAACTGCTAAGTTAGAACAGTATGCATCCTTCTGTTTGTGTTTTGTTTCTTGATTTATTTTCTGTAGTGTGCACACACTCTATGTTTTCTGTTTATAGCCTGTTTTTCTGTTTACGTATGCATCTGAGATAATGTCTGGGACTAGCTGTGTATATAACTCATATGTCTTTTCTTATATTAATCCTTTTTCATTCCGCTTATCCTCTATTAGGGTCGCAGTGGGGTTCCCCATGCCCATCCAGGGGAGAACATCTCGGGCGCTGGGCAGATAGACCCAGGACAGGGCGCCAATCCATCGCTGGGCACACACTCACACACACAGACACACTCTATATGGGGCAATTTTGAGAATTCAATTAACTTGTTCCATGTTTTTGGACTGTGGGAGGAAACCGGAGAACCCGGAGGAAACCCACGCAGACACGGGGAGAACATGGAAACTCCACCCAGATGGGGATTCGAACCGGGAATCCCTAGCGCTGAGAGGCGAACGTGCTAACCACTAAGCCACCGTGCCGCCTTCTTTATATTAAATTAATTATAAAATAAAACTTTTACGCTTTTATTTGTTGCTTGTGGTTCTGTCTGGGTTGTTTGCCACAGCTGTTGTACCTTCCTGCATTACCAAAATGAAGAAAGGCATTCAGGTGTTTAGGCAGCAGATTTATAATTGGACATTTTGTTAATTTTTCCTATTAGTAATCATGGTACAAACTTCGCCACTGCATTAAAATGTGTGTTTCCTTATTAATCAACAAAATAAAGAAACACATTGTTTTTTAGGAGTCCACAATATATAATTATAATTAAGTCTTCCACTGGGTTAAAACCAGTTTTTTATTTGTTGATTGTGTTTTGTTTGAAAATACTTAAATGTGGAAAAATATTTGCATCTCAAAATATTAGAGAAACTGCAAAATAGCATGGTGTCCATATGCATGCAAGTGTGCAAACAATGCTATATTGTTAGTACATCTAGTCTTGTGTGTGTGAGAGATAAATGGACTCTGTATCTGGTCTTTTGAGGCTATTAGTCACAGAGGGAGCACTGTCAGGCCACCAGGGAGGCTTGATGCAAAAGCTAGTATTTGTGTAGGTGTGTAGCATTTAGTAACTGTACTGCTGCTTGCACAAGGTCAGGTTGATAAAACATACAGTACCATTGCTATTTGCACAAAGTCATGTAATTACACACACACTCACACACACACAAAGCCTTTTTAGTCATGCTGTACAGCCACATTACCAAAAGCACAAACAAACTAAGTAAAGACATTTCGAAAATTGGCAAAATATCAGCCTAATACTTGTTATGTCAACTACATTTTAGCAGTTTTGTATATGCAATAAATACATTTCAACCCTAATAATTATTAACCCTAATAATTATTCATTCATTCATTCATTCATTATCTCCCGCTTATCCTCTATTAGGGTCGCGGTGGGGGTCCCCATGCCCATCCAGGGGAGAGCGTCTCGGGCGCTG
Source organism: Corydoras maculifer (assembly GCA_019802435.1). Classification (NCBI taxonomy): domain Eukaryota; kingdom Metazoa; phylum Chordata; class Actinopteri; order Siluriformes; family Callichthyidae; genus Corydoras; species Corydoras maculifer. Next base: position 1,828,369 of record JAFMOD010000378.1, read on the forward strand.
GGCAGATATACCCAGGACAGGGCGCCAATCCATCGCTGGGCACACACTCACTCACACAGACACACTCTAAACGGGGCAATTTTTTTTTGAGAATTCAATTAACTTGATCCATGTTTTTGGACTGTGGGAGGAAACCGGAGAACCCGGAGGAAACCCACGCAGACACGGGGAGAACATGGAAACTCCACCCAGATGGGGATTCGAACCGGGAATCCCTAGCGCTGAGAGGCGAACGTGCTAACCACTAAGCCACCGTGCCGCCCCCCTAATAATTATATGTTTTATAAATAAGTGTAAAAGTATATATATATATATATATATATATATATATATATATATATATATATATATATATATATATATATATATATATATATATAGGTGTACTGTTTTTTGTACTGTTCTTTGTCCAACAACACTTATGTTTATGTTCCTCTCTTAACAGCTCAACACACACCATCACCATGTCAGTAACACTGAAGTACTGAGAATCATTCACCATAATACCACCTGTATGAGTTTCGGATCATCAGAGAACATGATTTAAGCATTTTTACTTTGTAAAAGTATTACTCTTTAGAAAATTAAACATTTCATATAGTAAGAAAATGGTAATGTCACATTCAGTGGTTTCTTTATATACCAATATTTGCACCTCATAACCTGATTTCAGATGTAATTAAATCTATCCATCTATCCATCCATCCATTATCTTCCACTTTATCCTCTACTAGGGTCGTGGGGGGGTTCCCCAGGGGAGAATATTTTGAGCGCTGGGCAGATACACCCAGGACAGGGCGCCAAATCATCGCTGGGCACACACTCACTCACACAGACACACAAACAATCACACTGTACATGGGGCAATTTGGAGAATTCAATTGACCTTGATCCATGTTTTTGGACTGTGGGAGGAAACCAGAGAACCCAGAGGAAACCCACGCTGACACGGGGAAAACATGAAAACTCCACCCAGATTGGGATTCGAACCAGTAATCCCTAGCGAATGTGCTAACCACTAAGCCACTGAGTAATTAAATAAGACAGATTATTATTATTACAAAATGTAAGTTTTTTCTATTATTTTAAAAAAATTATCTATTCACAAAAATAGTAAAAACAATGATATGAAAATAATCGGCGGCACGGTGGCTTAGTGGTTAGCACGTTTGCCTCTCAGCGCTAGGGATTCCCGGTTTGAATCCCCATCTGGGTGGAGTTTCCATGTTCTCCCCGTGTCCGCGTAGGTTTCCTCCGGGTTCTCCGGTTTCCTCCCACAGTACAAAAACATGGATCAAGTCAATTGAATTCTCCAAATTGCCCCATATAGAGTGTGTCTGTGTGAGTGAGTGTGTGCCCAGCGATGGATTGGCGCCCTGTCCTGGGTGTATCTGCCCAGCGCCCGAGACGTTCTCCCCTGGATGGGCATGGGGAACCCCACCGCGACCCCAATAGAGGATAAAGCGAGAGATAATGAATGAATGAATGAATGAATGAAAATAATTTGTACACCTGCTTTGCTGTTATTTATTTTTTACACATTAAAATACATTATTGCACAGTGTGTTTTCCCCTTGCATGTAGTGCTTAGCATAGTTGTGGAAAAATTAAACACTAGTAATGGACAGTGTATAAACCTGCCAAATAAAGACTTACAAGAGGCAACTAATACACATGATCATGGACATGCCTCTCGTGTGATATTAAATCACTGCCTATGGTATTTTTACAAATAACAAAATTATTAAATAACTTTCTTTTTACATATTTTTTTTGGTGTGGCCAACTGAGTGTAAATGATTTTCTAAAGTATCTCTGTTCTCACATGGATATGGTATTATATATGGTATACAAACACCTGTGAATTTGAAGCACATTAATCAGCAGTTTCCTAACTTCTTTGCAAACTTGCATTGAGTAATGTACCCATTAGATCTACTGACAATCGTTTGATAAATTTTGTACCAAAGTGAAGAGCCATCTTTGTTTATAAAGACAGACTTGGATGGATGGTCTTTTTACAACTAGTCATGGTTCATTTTCTTACTTGGAATAATAAAATGTTTAAAATATTCTGAATTAATATATACTTTGCAGTGGCTTAGTGGTTAGCACGTTCGCCTCTCAGCACTAGGGATTCCCAGTTTGAATCCCCATCTGGGTGGAGTTTCCATGTTCTCCCCATGTCTGGTGGGTTTCCTCTGGGTTCTCCGGTTTCCTCCCACAGTCCAAAAACATGGATCGTCAATTGAATTCTCAAAAATTGCCCCATATAGAGTGTGTCTGTGTGAGTGAGTGTGTGCCCAGCGATTGGCGCCCTGTCCTGGGTCTATCTGCCCAGCGCTTGAGATGTTCTCCCCTGGATGGGCATGGGGAACCCCACCGCGACCCTAATAGAGGATAAAGCGGGAGATAATGAATGAATAAATAACATATACTTTACTGTTATATTGACTTTTATATTTGAATTACTTGTTTCTATCAGTTTTTAAATCAATATTCATTAAATGGAACTAAAATAATAAAGCTCTTTTATAATTATCTTACTGCCAATAAAACATAATTCAAATCAAATCTGAAAACATTTTTAAAAAATGTCTAAAACACATTTAAAGTTTTAAATCCTTTTTCATTCTTTTGGATTGCCTTTATAAACCACCAATATTTTCCTTTTGATAAGTGACAGGAGCTTTCTCTGCATCCTCTGCACAAATGGGTCAAACTGGTTTGAAAGTGGTGGGTAAGATGAATTACAACTGTCAAAAGACAGGTCAAGGACAATACCAAACTAAAAAATATATAATTTATTAAAAGGATTAAAATCATGAGACACGTAACTTAAACAGAATTCTAATCCAAAGACTCTAAAACTGAAACAGGAACAAAAACATATGGAGAAAAAAAAAACAAGGAAATTAGACAGACGAACAGAATCATTTGTGGTGAACATAAAAGTTATTCATTTATTCATTATCTTCTGCTTAGTCTTTTACTAGGGTCGTGCAAGTGCTTCCCATGCCCCTCCAGGGGAGAACATCTCTGGGGCTGGGCAGATACACCCAGGACAGTGCGCCAATCTATCGCTGAGCACACTCACTCACACAGGCACACACACACACACACACACACACACACACACACAAACACACACACACACACAAACACAATCTATATGAGGCAATTTCGAGCATTCAATTTACATTGAATCGATGTTTTTGGACTGTGGGAGGAAACTAAAGAATCCATTGTAAACCCATGTGGACATGGGGAGAACATGGAAGCTACACTCAGACTAGGATTTTAAGCCTGGAGTCACCAAGCCACCGTGCCACCAAACACAAAATTTAAATTACAAATTAAACTTATAAGTGTGCATGCTTGCATGCTTGTGTTTGTGTTTGAAGCTATTTGGCATGAAGTGTAAGCCTTCTATTTGACTCCTGCAGAGTTATACAATTTTGCCATTCAGTAAATATCTCACTAATCTGCACCCTAAAGTAGATGATATTTCGTGTAACAGTGAAACAATTCCAAAAAATGTTTTTTGCCCTTACCACTGAGTACATCTGTGAACTTTTTGACATTTTAATTAGTTTATTAGAATAAATAAGTAAATAGAGAGTTAAGTGTTAAAAAAATCAACAAACATAATAATTCAATAACTTCAATAACATAATAATTCAATAACTCAGAATTTGAACACAACCTGGACTTTAGGTTATCTTTAAAAATAATTTAAAGATTATAACCAGAAAAGGGAAATATTTAAATATATTACATGTGTTTTTCAAAGCTTTAATGTCTGATTATTTTATGTGATCTGCCCAATACCAGGCTCAGCCTGAAAAATTGGCAAACATGGCAAATGCCAGATGGGCTATGTCACATTGTGGGTGGTAAGGCCACCTTCATTGTGGGGAAAAAATGTGTAAATCTGACTTGCTATTACATAAAGTCTATGTGGGAACATACAGTATACTGTAATGCAGGTGCGTAAACTGGTATTAATTTCAATAACTTCCCCATTCCATTAAGGGAAAAATCCATTAAATCAAATCCATGTTAGAGGGCAGGGAAGAATTATTGGATTAAGTAGAAAAGAAGTATAAGTGTGAAATAATGAGAGAAAAAAATGCAATAACAGTGCAAGAGTTGAAAAAATTTCAATATATTTACCGATGACAAGTGTTAGGCCAAGCATTAAGCTGCAATCATAACAAATGCACAGTCTGATTTCCGGGGATTGCAGGGGTTAGAAGGAGAGGCCACTGCCAAGGACAGTGAAATGTCAAACTCAGTATATTGACAAAGGTAAAGAGCTTTCAAATCAAACAAAGTTGAAATCGAAACATTGAAACCATACCACATATTACTGTGGCTTATGTTACAAAAAACCTATTTGATGAAATGTGATTTTTTTTGTGTAGAAATTTATGAAACATCTTTAGATAGTGAAGACCAAATTTAGTTTTCAATTTCACCTTGCCAATAACTTATTAAAATGTCACATCACAGGGTTCAAGGCCATGCCCCCCTTCCTACAGTCTGGCTATACTGTGAAAAGATGCAATAATTTCTTATTCTAATTTAGTCTAGTCTGGTTCTTTTTCCTCTCTATCTACGTCACCTTTCTCTGGGGCCAAATAAAGTAACTATTTTAATTCTAGTATTTATATGCCCCATAAAAAGTGTGATGTGAAAAAGAATTCTTCCAAGTGGGATCTGGGTGAAAAAAGGTTTATTATATACAGAAATCTTCGAAGTTACAACCAAAGTTCGATTAGAATGTCTGATGTACCACAAGGAAACAAAGATATTTGTAGCACAGGCCACCAATCAATTTACACTAACTCTGTCCTGTCACAAATCAACAGTAGGGTAGACCGAGTGATAACTCTCAGAAAATGTTTTTCAAGCAGAAGCCCTGGATGAACAGAGAGGATTGTTTTCTGCACGAAAGAGTTTCTGCTATTAAGTCTGAGGACCAGGATGCTTAGAGCCTGTCTAGAAGCATTCCTGTCAAAGACATTGCAAGAGCTAAATTCTGTTACAACACTTCAATTATTTCAAACCCCACTGTATATGGAAAGGCATACAGTCACTGACTTCAAATCACCTAACACTTTACCCTCTATTAACTGTGCCTCATTCCCAGACGAGCGTAACCATTTATACGAGCTCTTTACTGCCACCCAGAGGCAGCACGTGACATACTATTCACTTTGCACTTTGTCTTTAACTACATTTATTTTCCTTTTGATAGTGATATGGTGGGCTCTGTTCTATTGCTGGCACAGTTCTTTCATGTCAAGATTTCTTTCTCCATATGTAGCCAATGCAGAGAAACCCGAAATACACTGAGAACAGTGGTACTTAATGTGTGAAAATGACAGGGTTCAAAGTAAAAATCTTTTGATATTCATTTCCCCCCACTTTCATATTCCTTGTAGGCTGCATTATTTGTTACATTTTTATTTTTTTAAGTATTCTTTGTTTTTACTACTGTAGTGCATTCCACTGCTAAACATCTCATCTTAGTTTCTTGATTGCATAATCCATTACTAGGTTTGGTCAGCCAAGGGAGAACTAAGGACAAGGCAGCAATCTATTGCTGAGCACACACACGTCATAGACACACATTCACACACTATATAGGGGCAATTTAGATGGGGCAATTCAGAATAGTTAATTCATCTTGTTTCAATTTTTTTTGACTGTGGAAGGAAATCAGAAGATCCCACAGAAAACCCACGCAGAGAACATAGAAACGGGGAGAACATAGAAACTCTACACAGATTGGAACCAGGTCAACTGGATAACTTGAGTAATTTGATATGTTATTATCACCTATCCCAGATGATGGTTGTCCTCTTATCATCTTCGGTGATTTCAACATTTACTTAGACAGACCGTACGCTACTGAGTTTCTTGCTCTTATCTCCAGCCTGGACCTCCATCTACTCCGCACTTCAGCTACCCACCGGGCTGGTAACCAGCTTGACCTCACCATGACACACTCGTGTTTCTCCTCTGACTTATACATCACTCCGCTTCATGAATCAGATCACTTTTTCATGCAGTACTCTGTTTCTCTTCCTCCACCTCCCTCGATAATCAGTAAAACCACTCAGGTACGTCATAAACACTCTCTCTAATACACTTTTTGATGACTTGGTCACAGATGCCCTTCCTTGCATCAGTAACTTCTTAACCCTTGACACTAACACTGCATTAAGCACATTCTGCTCCACCTTGGCTTTCTGTCTTGACCAGGTCTGTCCAATATCCACCAGGAATTCTCACAGCTCTCCGTACAGTCCCTGGCTCACAGAGGTGCTTCGAAAACAACACACTTCTCTTTGAGTCGCTGAAAGAAAATGGCATTAGTCTGGTATGTCTTCAGATTTAGAAACATACCAGTCCTCACTCGACATCTTCTCGAAGGATGTAACTGCTGCTACGTTCTTGTTCTTTCAGTCCAAGGTAACATACATCTTAGATGCCCGCACTTTATTTAGTACCTTTAACTCTTTACTCACTCTTCCTACTCCCCCTCTCAACACCTTTCTATCAGCTGATGTCTTTGCAACCTTCTTCACAGAAATGATTGAGGGCATTAGCAAACTCTTTCCTACCCACCATTTCCACATCACTACATCTCACACATCCAGCCAACCAAACTTCTCCTCATTCTCCCATCTCAGGATCTGACATCTGCAAAATTCTTCTTGCCAGCAACCCGACTACTTGCTCCTTGATTGCATCCCATCTCACCTTCTTCAATCCATTGCCTCCTCTATCACACCAGCATACACATTATCAACTCATCCCTCACGTCTGGTACGTTTCCTAATTCTTTCAAACAGGCTATAGTAAAACCTCTGCTCAAAAAGCCAACTCTCAACCCAAATTTGGTCGAGATCTAAAGACCTGTATCACTATTACCTTGAATGGGTGGTAGCTACACAGGTCTCCAGGTTTTGCAGATTCCTTCTTTACAACATAAGGAAGATCAGACCTTTCTTAACTGAACATGCTTTCCATCTGTTAGTTCAAGCCCTCATCCTATCCCGGCTTGTTTATTGTAATGTGTTGCTTGCCAGTCTCCTAGCTTCCACAATTAGGCCTCTGCTACTAATTGAAAACTCTGCAGCCTGACTTGTATTCAACCAGCCCAAGCGAACTCATGTCACTCCACCACTGATTTCTCTCCATTGGCTCCATGAAGCTGCTCGCATTCAGTACAAGTCACTGCCTCTGGCCTACAGGACCATTTGTGAATATTACCCCTCTTACCTTTACTCTATCTTTTCAAAATACACTCCGGCTCATTCACTTCACTCCAGTGATGATTGCCGCCTGGTGATTCCACCTCACCAAGGAGCTAATTATCACTCCATGGCGTTCACCACTGCAAAATAGTAGAATAATCGTCCCAACTTTGTCCAGAAGGCAGATTCACTTGCCATTTTTAAGAAACTACTGAAGGCGCATATTTTTTAACAAATACCTGTTGTAGGGGGAAAAAAACGTAGGGGGGGGGGGGTGCATGATCAGATAACGATCAGGTTTGATAATTCTACAGTGTAGCTGTAGGTTTTCTTCATAGCTACTGACTTGTGGTGTTCTCATTTGTAAGTCGCTTTGGATAAAAGCATCTGCTAAATGTCTAAATGTAAATGCAAATGTAAACCGCTAAGAGGTGGACATGCTAATCAATACGCCATTGTGCTGCCCCGATAATTACGACAATAATTTATTTTTACCAAAATTAGCATTATTAGCCTAACTAGTCCTTTTCAATTACTACTGATCCATCTGTCCATACTGTAACCAATACTGCCGCAGCAACCTATACTAATACATCACCTACCATTGCACATACATCTTCATTACACTTACTATTAATAATAATAATAATAATAATAATAATAATAATAATAATAATAATAATAATAACAATAATGACTTCATGCAAAAACCCAACTCTATATTATTTTAGAATGCAGTGAATGTTTCAGATATTTTACATTTTGGTTTAAGGTGGCACATTTAGGTGGGAAACGTTCACCGTTATCTTGCTTGCAGTTTGGAACCAGCTTTGGTTTATTTGTCTGTTTGCTGTATAAACACCATTTTCACTTTAATTTACTTCTCTCCAAACAGGTGTAAACACAGAGCCTTTGCAATCTGGGTTAAACAGAGCAGACATGTTGTCTTGTTTGAACAGAATGAGTAAGCTTCTTCACTTGCCACCTTTATTCATGCAACACACATTTCTTCTGTTCTCTTTTTTGACTGTTCATGAGCTCATTAGTTATTAATGTGTTTTAGGAGCAATAGGCCAGGACAAGGAATGAGAAATTCTTCCTTATACATTTTTTCAACTTTTAATTGTGCTAAGTTAAATAAAGCAGTAAATGGGTAGCCATCTTATAGCAAAGGGATCTGCCTTTATATTATGGCTGAGCATCCATTGTTTTTTTAACATGATTTTTTTTCTAGTAGCCCCAGGTTTCTTTCACAGTCCAAACATATATAAATCATCTGAATTTAACATGCCAAATTAAACATAAATGTGTAGAATTGTGTACATGAATGTGATTTTATTCTGTAATGAAAAATATACTGGTGTAGCATGTTCCACTAATTTTGCCCAGTAAATATTGCGGGGAAAAAAAGCTAACCATAACCCTCAAAACCCAAAATAGAATAAAAAATAAATAGAATTTTTTTTTTTTTTATATACAGCATTTGCAAGCACTCTATGCCATAATTAATAAAACTAGAATTATTGCAATTTACGTGTATATTTTTACAAATTTGTTATGTTGTAAACAAAACCATATTTTTAGTAATCAAATGATATCAAATGAAACTTTAAATATTATGTTCCATATGTTCATTGTAACGGGTGCCTAGGGCACCTGTTCCATGTTTGGTCATTTACTTTAATTAATGTCATTTAGTTTGTTTAATTGTCTCTTTCTGTTCATTGGTGGTTTTGTGCACGTGATTGGTTTTCGTTTGTATTTATTTCCTTCCTGCAGCTGCTTTATTCTCTGGGTAGGCGAGTGTAACATTCATCATCCTGTCTGGTTAGTTAATATGACAAATATCCGATTAAAACAAGTGCATTCACCAAATCAACAAACCAAGTACTTTCCTAGAGCTGTATGATAGCCTTTAGAAAATTTGAAAAAAATGGATTACATTTCATTTGAACTAATACATAAAGTAAAGCATATAAATGAGAGGACAGTTACTTGAAATTTTTACAATGAGCAAATATTTGGTTGACTTCAGATACTGAATTATATGGACAATTAGCATTTTAATGGTGAAGCACTACAATAAATCCAAATCCCCAAAAACCAAATTGCATATGATTCCTGAAAAAGTAGAGACACTCTGTAGAACACTTATGAGTCCATAATCTGGATGGTAACACACCAGGTGGGAGGTGGGTGGATTGGTCTGCGTGTTTTGACTGCCAGCTGTTTAACTATCCTAGTCAATGTTCTTTTGGAGAAGGACACATTATATTTACATACATGGTTCTGTGCATGACATTAAGTGTGATATACTTTTTCTGTAATGGTGTATAGACAACTTTGTAATTCTAGATTTTAGGCTAACGGAAAAAAATGGATTGGTTTGGAGACTTTAACACTACAATTAATAATTTAATAAAAAAAAAAAATGAAAAAAAAAAACACTAACACTGACACAGCTCTGGTATTTTTAATCTTTTCTATCCTTACACCTTAATGCAGGATAACATCCCCTTCTGCTCGGCACAATAACTTTCACTTAATTGAAACCATGATAAAGATTAAGGGCAATAAATGCAAGCTCTGGTCTACTGTGTGTCTAATGCTTCATCTTTTGTTTAAATCACATACTGTTCCTGAATGTGAGATGTGAGACACATACGAACCAAAAATAAGGCCCCACATCAGCAAAAATTGAGTCACATGCAGGTAGCACTGCCACATTTGTGCCATGGGTGCATGGTTTTTTGAACTTACATAGCTATACTGTATATACAGGAGAACCATCACACAGAACAACATTAGAATAAATTTGATATACACTATGTAGACAAAAAATTGGGAAGCCTACACATTTTACCTACAGGAGCTCTGTTTATAAAATATTTAATCTATTTATGCAAAAGACTCTGTGATAATAGACAAAATAATAAACAGAAGTGCTTGGATTGCTATTGTAGCATTTTATCTTCGTGTGTTTGCTGTCATTTAAACATGGCTTCAATAACCTTTATTTGTGCATTAGAGCACAGTGTTTCTAGAACATGCTCTATCTCTACACTTTTGCCCATATAGCAGTGTAGCAACAAGGCAAATGGAAAGTTAATGACAGGACTAGAGTCATTTTAGTGATGAGGCTTTGTTAATGAATATTTCTTCTTACGAATTTTGATAAATTTTATTTGTTATTTGCTTAACATGCAATTATTTATACCAATCATGTAAAATATCAATTCAGAAAATATTTTCAAACACAGCTTTTCACCTTTTTTGTTTCTCTTCTTCTATGGTTGACAAAGGTCTATTGATGTTGCCAGCTGCAGCCTTCACTGCATTAGCAAATGAAAAGCACTGATTTCCGCTACTCACTCAAAAAGGGACTCTTCTTGAAAATTGGAAGTCAAGGCCTGTTTTTTTTCCAATTGGCAAAGAAAGGACACAGCATGTCCATTTGCACTATTAACATGGGTGGCTTGCATGAAGGTGTCTGCTTGTGAGTTTCTATTGACATTCTTTTTCAGACCATGGGTGGCGTTTTTGTGTGTAGAGATGCCCGTGTTGTGTGTGCGTGTTTGTGTGTGTTTTTTTTTTTTTTTTTTTTCACAGTTACACATGCGATATTCTTCTCACAGTTGCTTGGAAGAGGAATAATTGTTTGTGGACTGCAGGCAGCAGCAAAAGGTTGCCAGTAAAGACTGATTTAAAGCAAATTGCCTATGTGATGTCACATCACTCATCAGAAAACCAACTTTTCCTTGGAGAGAAGATAAGAAATTATTAATCATTGTTCACAGTAGACATTTACTGGCTTAGATTAGATGGGTTAGAAGAAATTTAACTTTAGAGATAATATCAGGAAAAATATCTGCATAAGAAATGCATTAGTGGATGTAGCTAATGTTTTATTAAATAGCTCGAGTTGGCTCAGTGTCAAACTCTGTTTCTATTTGTGCCATAAACAGAATTTGCAAAGCCCACAAATCAGATTAGCTTTTTTATATTTAACACTACGGTAGTCTAGCATTATTTAGTGATGTTAATTTTTTCTACCTGTATCCTTCTTTATTAAAATTAGGATGCATCAAATATTTTTTCTGTAATGTTTTAATTCATGTATATAATAATTAATAATATTAATTAAGTAATGAGGCACAAGAGTGTATCCATTACTGTGAATAAATCATGGTAAGAGGTGTTGTTAGTGATTTGGTTACAAAAATGCATACCCTTCCATCCCTTATTGTTTTTAGAAAAACACGCTAATAATAAAATAAATCAATAAAAATAAGGTTTATAAAGGTTTTAAAGTAAACATAGATTCCTAAGCAACAGGATGCCAGATTGGTGCTTATCAGGAATTGGCTCACTGTTTAAATTTATCTGTATTTCCATTAAATGGTACATTATTAAAAATAATGTTACACCACGTTCACATGATTCATTGCTGGTAAGATGGAACAGTGTGGTTTCAAATATTTTCTTTTTTGTTGTTCGGTGCTCATAAGAATGTTGCGGATGTAGAATGATGCAAAGATGGCCAGTTACAGACATGATTTCCCTCCATTTTTTTTTTCTACCTGATTTTTTTATTGTGATGCATTGATACGAAAGTGTAGCGGTCAGAGTTGTGAATGATTGGTAATAATTTCATGGGTGGAGGAATAACTCCAAATTAGATTTAATAAATTTAATGAAATGAAATGAAATTTAATAAATTCTATGAACCTCTTTTATTTGGCCAATACTAAGACCTACAGAATTAAACCAAATTAGAGTATTTATTAGTAAAGACTATATAAATACATAACTGAAAACCACAAAACAAAAAACAGAAATGTAATTTTTATTGGAATTTGCAGGATACATAAACAAAATACTGGCTGGAATACAGACCAAAGTTCTGTATGAAATATTTAGAAAAAAAGAAGACAGAGTATTCAATTGACCATGTTTTTGGACTGAGGGCGGAAACCGAAGAACCCGGAGGAAACCCACGCGGACACTGGGAGAACATGGAAACTCCACCCAGATTGGGAATCGAACCGGGAATCCCTAGCACTGAGAGGCGAACGTGCTAACCACTAAGCCACCGTGCCACCCTACTGTGATGCTCCTTTACAGTTAATTATTTTTTAATGTTTTACACAGTTTTAGTAAATATTTATTGTGCTTGTAGTGGTTCAGTTGAATTGCACTGTGTGTCTTTAAAGACTGATCTTCAGGCAGTAGTGAAGGATTCACAAGCGTAGTTTAATCTCGTCAAAACATAAATCCAGGAACTAAATTGGTTACAACAAACAATAATCAAAACTCAAAAGTCTCAGGGCATGGTAAGTAGCAACAGAAGATTGGCAATACTTTGCAATCTAGGTAGGAAAAAGAAAAGAATATCTAGAGAGATTAATAATGGAAAAATGACAATACAGATGTCATGCTGTGGCGCCTGATTACATCTCTGCATAAGAAGGCCTCTGGTGGCCATGTTTGGAATTGTGAGGCACAAATCCGACAGTGTCTGTGTTAGATATGTTTATGATAATAAATAAAAAAAAAAAAAAAATACCAAATACCATAGTACATGCCTGAGATCTTTTACCTGTTTGCTTTCTGTATTGTGTATATGTGGAGTTATTTTTAAAAACAAAATACAAATAAAAACAAAAAAATTAAAAGGTTGTAAGCTCTTCTTTAGCAGCAATAACTTGAAGTAACTATATTCATTATGACTTTGTCAGGTGGGGGTTGACCTTGGCCCTTTCGGTGGCCTGCATGATTTCAGAATTCCTAATTCAGTACCGTGAACTCATCATCTTATATTTCAAACCCATGATGCACAAAAATGGGTTGTGCAGCTTTTTATTTAGAAATCTTTCTCCAACTCTTTTATCTTACTAGTGCTAATTTGAATATAGTTAAGTTCACACCAGTCACAAATGTGTTTAATGACGCTCCTATATTCCAGTCAGATCCAAAAAAAAAAAAACAATAGATGTGTTATCTGAGAACTTCCAGAGGTAGAAGTCTGGTAGAAGAGGGCACTGTCTCTTGTAGGACAACTGTGCTGCAAACTGCATCAGACACACAGTCCTAAAGCCTCACACACTGGGGTCTTTTAGGGCGGTAATCAATTCTCCAAGCAGTGGGGTAATGGTTGACTTCTGCATTTAGATAATATTGCTGAATTCTAAAAGCTTCAAGCTCAATGACCTTTGTAGAACAGTGTTTCAAAAAAACATCAGTGTTTCAACAGTTAACAATGATACCCAGGGTTACACCATCTATCATTGATAAACCTCACTTACTCAAATTGCCCTCAGATCCACCCTCACAATTTTAAAGATGTTCACCAATAGCGAGTCCAGAGTATATCAAAGTAAAACTCATTATGCTACTACCTGATGCTTCTGTCATAGTCTTACCAGCGCTGTTAGTTTATCCATCTTATTTGGAGGTGATATTGCATGCTCTTACATGCTGCCTCTGGTTCTGCATTCTCTCCACTTTTTCCTTATTTCTGCCAGGCTTACTGGTCTATACACAAGTAGTACCTTTGTGTAGCTTTACAATGGACAATAAAGAATTTGAAAATATCATTATATCCGATTTCAGAAGGTGGTTGACCCTTGATAGGAATAAATTTGTAGTAAAAATAACTAATAACATATGTATTCATATTTATTCATTCATTCATTATCTTCCGCTTATCCTCTATTAGGGTCGCGGTGGGGTTCCCCATGCCCATCCAGGGGAGAACATCTCAGGCGCTGGGCAGATAGACCCAGGACAGGGCGCCAATCCATCGCTGGGCACACATTCACTCATACAGACACACTCTAAACGGGGCAATTTTGAGAATTCAATTAACTTGATCCATGTTTTTGGACTGTGGGAGGAAACCAGAGAACCCGGAGGAAACCCACGCAGACACGGGGAGAACATGGAAACTCCACCCAGATGGGGATTCGAACCGGGAATCCCTAGCGCTGAGAGGCGAACGTGCTAACCACTAAGCCACCGTGCCGCCTATTTTAATATTAATAATAATAATAATAATAATAATAATAATAATAATAATAGGGCGGCATGGTGGCTTAGTGGTTAGCACGTTTGCATTTCAGCGCTAAGTATTCCCGATTTGAAATCCCCATCTGGGTGGAGATTCCATGTTCTCCCCGTGTCCGCGTGGGTTTCCTCCCACAGTCCAAAAATATGGATCAAGTTAATTGAGTATTGCCCTAAAATAATTTGCATGGATTTTAATATTTTTATTTGTATATACTAAAATAAGCAATAACAATAAAAAAGAAATGTGCAAGAACCAGTTGTTTAGCAGGGCGGCACGGTGACTTAGTGGTTAGCACGTTCGCCTCGAATCCCCATCTGGGTGGAGTTTCCATGTTCTTCCCGTGTCCGCGTGGGTTTCCTCCTGGTTTCCTCCCACAGTCCAAAAACATGGATCAAATCAATTGAGTTCTCCAAATTGCCCCACATAGAGTGTGTATGTGTGCGTGTCTGTGTGAGTGTGTGCCCAGCGATAGATTGGCGCCCTGTCCTGGGTGTATCTGCCTAGCTCCCGAAACGTTCTCCCCTGGATGTGCATGGGGCAACCCTAATATAGGATAAAGCAGAAGTTAATGGATGGATGGATATTAATAATAATAATAATAATAATATTAATAATAATAATAATAATTAGAACTATCATTACTATTGCATGTCTATGAACCTTGTGAATAAAAACTGAATGCAATGATGTGGAGACAGCAAATGTCAATATTTTATTCAGAATAGAACACAAATCACAGATCAAAAGTTTAAACTAAGAGAACGTATCAATGTAAGGAAAAAATATGTTGTTTCAAAATTTCATGAACAAATTCCAAGTTGGGACAAGGCCATTTTAACCACTGTGTGGCATCCCTCTTCTTCTTACAACACTCAGCATACGTCTGGGGGCAGAGAAGACCAGTTTCTTAAGTTTAGAAATAGGAATGCTCTCCCATTCATGTCTAATACAGGCCTCTAACTGTTTAATCGTCTTGGGCCTTTTTTGTCGAACTTTCCTCTTTATGATTAACCAAATGGTCTCTATAGGTGAAAGATTGGACTGGACTGCAGGCTGGTCATTTCAGTACCCAGATCCTTCTCCTAAGTAGCCATGATTGCTGCAGAATGTGGTCTGGCTTAATCTTGTTGAAAAATGCAGGGTCCTGAACCTGAACATAGTTCTCTGCATTAATGGTGCCTTTCCAGACATGCAAGCTGCCCATGCCACAAGCACTCATGCAGCCCCATACCATCAGTGATGCAGGCTTCTGCATCACTGATGGTATGGGGTTGCATGAGTGCTTGTGGCATGCAACCCCATACCATCAGTGATGCAGGCTTCTGAATGGAGCGTTGATAACAACTTGGGTTATCCTTGTCCTCTCTGGTCCAGATGACATGGCATCCTAGGGTTCTGACCACAGAACAGTCTTCCATTTTGCCGCACTCCATTTTAAATGACACCTGGCCCAGTGCAAACGTCTGAGCTTGTGGAGCTTGCTTAGAAATGACTTCCTCTTTGCATTAGAGAGTTTCAGCTCTCATCCGCAACAACGGATGGCACGGTGGATTGTGTTCACTGACAATGCTTTCTGGAGCATTCCTGAGCCCATTCTGTTATTTCCTTGACATTGGCATTCCTGTTTGAGGTGCAGTGATGTTTAAGAGCCCGGATATCATGAGCATTCAGTAGAGTTTTACAGCCTTGACCCTTACGCACAGTGATTGTTCCAGATTTTCTGAATCTTTTGATCATGTTTTTTGCACTCTTACCATCTTGGCTTCTGACAAAGCTCTTTTTATACCCAATCATGTTGGCAATTGACCTAATTAGTGTTAATTGGTCTTCCAGCTGTTCGTTATATGCTCATTTTATTTTTTCCATCCACTTATTGCTACTTGTCCCAACTTTCTTTGGGATTTGTTGACACTGCATTTTTTTTCTTTTGGAATACCAGTAAGCTATATAAATGTATATAAATAAACACAAATATATAAATATGTATATAAATTGCCTTCCATTATGGTGGATGTCTGCGTTTGGATGCCTGTAAAGGCATTAATAAGTTGCCTTTTATGTATTTTGAGTTGTAAGCTGGACTTCTGGAGTGTGTGCTGGACTTCTGAGCCTTTCTGCACTAAACACTAAAAATAGGTGAAATCAAGGAACTTCCACTATGCCTTTATCATACCCTTCTTGTTACTGTTGCACAATTACAATTTAATTATTGTGCTATATGAGATGTTTTTAGGTTTACCAACCAACATTTTTACCTTAATATTGAAAGTTTTTTAGTTATAGAAATATGTGATTGGCATTCTACTGTGTGTCCCTTCAAGTGATTGCTGTCCATTAGGAACAGAGAATATTTATGCTTCAATAATTTTAGCTGTGTTTCAGACATGGATGTAGCCTGCACAGTATGAACATCCGCATTTTTATCTATTCCTATATTCCCTAAAGGCAAGCTCAGGAAAAGAGAAATAGATTTCCTGGCTACTCTAAAAGCAAGCTCTTTCAGATCGACTTCATGACTATGCCCACAGGAGGTGTCTCATATCTGACATCACCACCAGGCTTTTTAATGCATCCATCCTGCATGAGAATCAAGCAAATTAATGTACATGCCCAGCCATAGTATATAGCTATCTGTTATACTTTGATCAAGATTATATGAATTATAGTTGAATTGTACTTCACTATTACAGAGGCTTATGGGGGGGGGGGGGGGGGGGGGGGGGGGGGGGGGGGGGGGGGGGGGGGGGGGGGGGGGGGGGGGGGGGGGGGGGGGGGGGGGGGGGGGGGGGGGGGGGGGGATATATATATATATATATATATATATATATATATATATATATATATATATATATATATATATATACAGTACTGTGAGAAAGTAGAATGCTTTCAAAAATGAAAGTGTTGTGTCTTGTGCAGGCTGTAAAGAGAGGCAAGGGAAGGAGAGTCTACTGCAAAGGCTGAAAGTCAGAGGCTTAAGAAAAGTTGCATCTGTCTTCATTGTTATGTCTGCAATTTTATCATCAATGCAAATCCTGAAATAGTTATAGTTATATAGCCTTCAGAGTATTAAAATATCAGGATTTTAAGAACATATAAAAAGAGAGCTAAGGCAATGATGAATGATAAGCCACTATTCACAAGCAATTTATTATTTTATTGTATGTTTGTATTTTCTGTTGTCAGGGCATGGCCATTTTCTTTACACCAAAGTCAAAAAATCATTTAAAGACTACTAGACATTAAAATGAGCATATTCATGTAAAAGGGCCTTTAAAAGAATTTTATGACATAACTGAAAAAAAGTTTAATCATTGTACCACTGTACAAATTCATTCATCATTAAATATATTTTTTTAAGTGGAGCTACACTGTTTAAAGTCACAGATAACAAATGTTTAAGGAGTTCAACTGTACTCTTAAGTTCTTCTTCCATGCTGGTTTAATATTTCATTTTATTTTATTTTTATTCAGATAAATGTATGAATGAGGAATAGTGCATGTTTTGTTATATCATGGTTTAATGGTTAGATCTTAAACAATTCCTAAATTTTATGTTATGAGAAAATTATCTAAAAGAATATTTCAACTATATTTGAAAAATAAAATTAAATAATACAGCATACAGTAATAAGTTGCATTAGATTTATTTATTTTTTTCTATTCTAACATAACAACAGGTTTAGAATACATAATGAGGGATTATGTGTTTTCACATTAAACTTTTTCATTGGATTTGGAGTAAAATTAATGGAAATGAGTTTTAAAATAGATCTGAAAAGACTATTTAAAAAAAAATGTTATAAACGAGAATGCAGTTGGTTAATGCAGTTTCCTACATTATTATGGTTTTGTGTCTCATTCTTTAATCAATATTAATGTTGGGAATAAAATTTAGTGATGTTATATTGTGACAGGGGTCTAGTATTTAGTTTCCGTGTTCCCCTTCCTCCATGCACGTAGTTGATTTGACTGAATTTGATTTAGTTTTGATGTCGACTCACCGTTTATGTACCTCTTATGTTTTGGGTGTTCCGACGCCGTTAAATAAAATTACCATTTCTGTGCTACCTGTTGTGCCTGGCTCCCTTCAGCGCGTTAGGGCGCTTCGGCTTTGCGCTACCTTTAGGGAGCCAATTTGATCGAGGTAGGCGAGCGTGACATATATTTTATACAAACAATTAGTACATGTATATCTTGTTTAATTTGTCTGCTACATAGCTGTATGTGGACCAAGCTGACATGAAGGTATACTGTAAACTTCATATTTAAACTGAGAAGCCTTTCTTTTATTTTGTACCTTTAATCTTGGACATGCATTTTGGTGCCATTTAAGTGTGACAACAGCCAAATTGCCAAATGTGGTGATTAATTCAAACACCCCCATCATTTCCTTTACTGGCAACATTGCAATTTAGAAAAATTGGCATGCATGAAAGTGCACTCGTTCTTCATCTAGGATACAGAAAGTTGATGCTATGAAAGCAAATTTCTTGGCACACGCAAGCCCTATTTCAGACCTCCTGCAACTGCGTACAGAATTAATGTACTGCTTTAATTAGCGTGTACCACCCGCACAAGCTGCAAGCTGAACTGTCACTAGGCTCAAAAAAGTATGACAGTAAAAGAATAGGGTGTCCTCCTTCTTTCATCTCTCTTGAAATGTAGGCTAAATTTGCTTCTCATTCATTTTTATGTTTTTTGTGCAAAAAATGATTTGTAGATTTTGTACTATTTGAAAACAATATTAAAGAGAGCATGTTATAAGAAATTCACATAATTAATGTACATACATGTATCTATCTGGAGTGCATATTGACAGTCTTCAAAATAAAACATCCCAGTTAAATTTCGTCTAAATCTGAAAATATGGGTTGTTCAAATTTTGGGATATTTTCTACATTATTACAAATTCTCTGCAATTGTAATTGTAATCCTAATTCACCCCTCATCGCACAGTTTGAGATATATCATTATAGTGCTTAAATGAAGCAGAATTTTGGTTTTAAGTGCTGATCAAATAATTAAAACTCTGTCGTAGCAAAGGGAAGTATGATGAATCTGTTATTTTTATAAAAACTTCTATTTTCTTTGGTATTTTTTTTGAGACTTGTGCAGAAAACATAAATAGGGAGTCTATATTTGTGGCTTAGAAAAGAATGCTGCAACCACTTCTAAGATGTTTTTGGCACTTTAATAATAAAAAAAAACTAATAAGTTGTTATGGTTAGCTTCTGTAGAAAAAGAAATGTTGGGATGAGCACTTACTACACGCTTAATTTAAAGACAATTTTTTTTTGTTTTTCCACCCGCTTCAGTCATTTTCTCCCATGTATTCTGTGTACACTCAAATAGGTATTGTAATTTCATTAACCTCTTATTTGCCATCCACTCTTTAATTAAGTTCCTCTCCTTCTTTTGTCTTTAATTTTGTGCCACTTATGTTATATTATGGCTGTCTTCTTTTAAGTGTTACTTTTTTGATTGTCTTTTGACATTGTCTTATGTCACAACTGCTCCCTCTAGCGTCAGCTGGTGGTGGTTTTGTGGATGGTCTTGCGCAGACTCGGTCTCGCTCCAGGTCACCAGAATTCTGATTCCGGTTTCCTGTTTTTGTTCTCCTCCCACTTCCTTCCCCTCTATTTCAGTTCGTCTGTTTTTCTTGTCCGTCACGTTGGTTCTCGTTACCTGTCTCTCATCTGTGTGATTCCTGTTTCAGGACTAAGTGCTCTGCTGCTTTGTAAACCCTCCTTCGTGATGGCGTCAGCAATTGTCTTCAACGCGGGTTACACCATCAGTCTTGCCTCCTCTTCTGTGTTGGTGCTTTGTTTTACGTTTTGCATTATTTATTTTGGAGGTCTACTTTGGTTTATTAGACATCTATTTTCCATCGAACATTGGAGTACGTCCGTTTATTGCTACGCACATTCCAATAACAACAATATGATTCTTTTTCTTGCTCTGAGGCTTCTCAGAATTTTGAATTGTTGAGATGTCCTTATTAGTTTCATAACCATATGTGGCTTTGTTCAATAGGCATAGCACTGCAACCATTCCTATTTATCGAAGAGTGCAGAGATTGTCGACTATCGAAGAGTGCAGAGATGTGAAGAGCGTCACTGTTCTATAATGCATTGATTGGAAGAAATTTTTATTTTATGTACTTAGACCAGATTAATGTTGGACTGGTAATTTTTCAACATCCCTGCATTTCCTTTAGTGGGCATTAAGCAATTGGTGTGTGGTCCAGAGGGCATCCCCACCAATGGTCCAGGGGGATTTCCTGCCAGTGCTCAATGGAAAACCCCCACCAGCGATAGTCTCCTTTTTGGATAGCACCACCATCAAGACTATCTCCTTATTGGACAGGAGACAGATAAATATTTGGTACTGTAGCTGCTATGGTTTTTCCAGGGTCACCTCATTGTGGACCTTTATATGTGGTTGTGGGACAAAAGCATCATATTTTGCCACTGTTGGAACATCTTTACCTGCCTAAAGTCCCCCAACGTGGAACTGTTTACTCATGGCATAGGACCACCCTTTTGTTTTAGTGGTGCTCTTTTTTTGTACAAATTTTTGTATGATCGATAAAGAATAATGACTGACCCTGTGCTCTGACCTGGATAAATGTATTCAATAAGTGTTTTTTTAAATGGCCTTTTGTGATGTAACTTTAAATCTGTAAAAAAGCTACATAAAGTCAAGCTTGTGCACGGGCCATGCTACTTGTGCAATTCTATTCTAATAAAGGTGACATGACTCCTGTTTATTGTTTATTTTTATTTATTTATTTTTTTAGTTAATGCAGCATGGTGTTTGTGCTTATCAGCTCTGTTGAAGAAAGCCTGGCCTTTGCTACCTGTCACTCTTTTCGAAAGATGCATGTCCTATTTGTCTCTCACTTCAGGCAATTGAGGGCATACCCTCTAATCCTATTAGTCATGGAGATAGACATTTCTTCAGTGTCCTTGTCAGTACTGAAAGGAAGCAAGCATGGATCAAGAATGTGGATCAAGAAAATGTCTATACATAAGAAGCAATTAGAGCTGCTGATTACAAAATATTATTTGGTGATACACGGGGTAGTTGCCACTGGGCAGAAAATACTGTAAGTGCAAACCATGTATGCCCACGGCTTTATGTCCAATATAGACAATGCTTCAGTTAAAGCTGTATAAACAATACATTTTTAATTAAATATAGTGCATTTTAAATTGAAGTTGTAGTAAATAATGAAGAACTGCAAGAACAGACCGTCTCAATAAATAAAGTCCACTCCTAATGTGATGTTTCCTGCTTGGACACTACCTAACTCCAACATAAGTCCCGAAGCTGTTGTTTTACACTCAGACATGGGTCTATTGCTGCTGTGTTGATTGCCTCATAGAAGAGGCTTGTAGCTGTCACTCAGACGAATAGTGAATTTTCTGCAAATGGGGCTGATGGGTAATAAAGCCCATTCTGATTCCAGATAATGCCCTTGGAAGTGCTAACAGCTTCAATTTGAAAAGAAGGGTATTTCAGATTGTAAAGGTACATAACTATATGAAACTATTTGTGTTGTAAGCAATGTGAATTATAATTAAGCTTAGTGTCAATATATTTATAATAATTAAAAATAATACTTTTTAAATAGTTTTTAAAATCAAATAGTATTAATAAAAAAAACATAAGAATGCTAAAAAGTGTAAGTTTTAATTATGTATACTAAACAGTATACAAACATAAAATTTGTAACATTGATATCCATCCATCCATCCATTATCTTCCGCTTTATCCTCTATTAGGGTTGCGGGGGGTTCCCCATGCCCATCCAGAGAAAAACGTCTCGGGCGCTGGGCAGAGGCACCCAGGACAGGGCACCAATCTATCGCTGGGCACACACAACCACACTCTATATGGGGCAATTTGGAGAATTCAGTTGACTTGATTCATGTTTTTGGACTGTGGGAGGAAACCGGAGAACCCGGAGGAAACCCATGCAGACACAGGGAGAACATGGAAATGCCACCCAGATTGGGATTCGAACCGGGAATCCCTAGCTCTGAGAGGCGTATATGCTAACCACTAAGCTACCGTGCTGCCTAACATTGATATAAATAGCATAAATTTATTTGGTTTGTAACATATTATGCATTCAGATGTATACATCTACAGTATTCATGTCATAGATGGATGCAGATGATCTATGTCATGTCATGCTTTGCAATTATTAGCTGCATGGACAAGTCATCTTTCTTGTTGCTTTTGTCATGCTAGTATCTAAAAAAAAACATTTTACCAGATGCTTTTATCCAAAGTGATTTACAAGATGAGAACAGGGCTGAACACAGCATCCCTGTAACAATTAAGGCTGGATCAAGGGCCTTGATCAAGAACTCACATTGGTAACTTCAGTGGACCTGAGATTTAAACGCACAACCTACTAATTGATAGCCCAACACCCTGAGCTCCCTCGCCCTGAGCTACCACGTTGTCTATCTAGATGTTCTTCGTCTTCCACATATTTGAACTCCATTTACAAGTGTCATAACACTTTAATGCAACATGTTTATATTTGTAAGATTTAATGTGCTTTAGTGAACTCTTTATCTGTTTTGTCAATCTTGTAATCTTGCTCAGTGGTCATCATCTTCTTCCATGAAGTCTATAGCAACATCTTAATGCTGCAGTGATTGTTACTCTATATCTAAAATGTGAGTCAACCTGCTAACTTGCTCCAAACTTCTTTCTTTCACCATAACATCAGCGGTTTAACTTGTACTCCTATTTATCCTCTTTCATTGTTGGGTTAAACTGTAATACATGTCTCAATACACACCCTCTCTTAATGGACACCATGGTCATTTTTATCCTGGGCAACGTCCAAGTCAGTATGGCATTCTTGTTTAACCTACTCATGCTCTTTGGAATAAATAGACTGACTGAGCATCCTGATCTCTAGTCAGCCCTGCAGTCGATATGATGTTGTGCTAGGTTGCATCCCCAGGTGAAGGAAACGCATATTTTTTTGGCATGTTCTCTTTCTGTTCACATTCATTTCTTTCAGGTAGGTAGGTAAAAAAATGGTAGGTAGGTACATTAATACTACTTAAACTACTTAATGTGTAGTAGCTTGGTGAATTTTTAAAGTCCATCTATTCATCCATTATCTTCCACTTTATCCTTTAGTAGGGTCACAGGGGATTGCGCTGGGCAGATGACAGGGCGCCAATCTATCGCTGGGCACACACTCGCTCACTCACACAGACACACTCTATATGGGGCAATTTGGAGAATTTAATTGAAACCGGAGAACCCGGAGAAAACCCACACAGACACGGGGAGAACATGGAAACCATTCAGATTGGGATTCGAACTGGGAATCCCTAGCACTGAGAGGCGAACATGCTAACCATTAAGCCACCGTGCCGCCCTAATTTTAAAGTCAATACTGATAATAATAATAATAATAATACTGTTATTATGACCTGGTGGTTTAGTGGTTAGCACATTTGCCTCTCAGTGCTGGGTATCCAGATTCGAATCCCTATCTTGGTGGAGTTTCCTTGTTCTCCCATGTCCACTCTCTGGCTTCCCCCACAGTACAAAAATGGATTCAAGGTAAATTGCTGTCTTTAAATTGGCCATATCTAGTTAATGTGTGTGTGTGTGTGTGTGTGTGTGTGTGTGTGTGTGTGTGTAAGAGAGAGAGAGAGAGAGAGAGCGAGTGAGTCACTATGTGTTTAGCAATGGATGGGCGCCCTGTCCTGAGTGTGTCTGCCTAGCGCACAAACCATTCTTCCCTGAATGGGCATGGGAACCCCCACCACCCCATGCGACTCTAGTAGAGGATTAAGTGGAATATAATGAATTAATAAATGCACATACAACAGTATTGCTTTAAAAACTTGTCAGTCACTTCCGCCTAGAGCCAACTATGGCTGCCATGTTGCGAGCTCCCACCTACTTGTGCAGTTCTTCATTGTTTGTGTGTTTATTTTTCACTCTTTTTGCACTAAACATTACTGACATCATCGTTTATGAGTGTCGAACACTTTGGAAAATCAGATTGTTGATCATTCACTGCAAACCGGGCTTTAAGTTCCACAACGCTGACCCTTTGTTTGCAAACATCGGTGAAGCTCTAGTTACCTGGGTCGCCCGGCCACACACACACTGGAGACGCCCTGGTCAGGCTACGATGGCGTGCTTACTGACTGCCTCTTCCCACCTTACTACTGGCTAATGTGCAGTCCCCGGACAACAAGCTGTGTTAGCTCCATGCACGAATCGCTTTCAACTGGGAGGTACAAGACTGCAGCGTTATCTGCCTCACAGAAAAGTGGCTATCCGCGGACACACCCATTCATGCCATAGAACCTGCAGGGTTCTCTCTACACTACACTGACAGAACCAAAGAGCACTCCAGAAAAGGCAAGGGAATTGGAGTATGTTTCTTGATCAATAATGCTTGGTGTGATCAGATCATTTCATCGAGTCTTTCTGTTTGCCCGGAGCTTTAGTTTCTGATCATCTTCTGCTGGCCGGTGTACTACTGTATGGAACTGTACTACTCTTGAGCAGAAATCCCTGCAGAGAGTAGTGTGAACAGCACAGTACATCAGAATCAGAATCAAACTTTATTGGCCAAGTATGCTCATACATACAAATAATTTGTATTTGGTTGCAATAGCTCACAGTGCACAATAAGTGACAGACACAACATCCTCCTACACACACACACACACGCACACACACACACACACACACGTACGTACGCACACACACACACACAAACACACACACACACGCACAGACACACCTGTAAACTTGACATTGTGCAGATTTGTATTTAAAATAAAGTGCACAGTAACACTAGGTGATGTGACAATTAAAATCTCTGAATCCTTGAATCCTTGAATGTTAACGTGCTTTACTGGGCTGTCTGCAATCCAGATCTGTATAGTAATAAAAACTATACCAAATCATGAAGAGACTTTTGATAATGGCCTAAAGAATGCATTGCATCCTGGAGCTTTTGCATAAGCATCCCAGAGACACAATAAGGACTCAATGTGTATTCTACATCTTTTTTTCTATGCGACAGTACTACCTACTTGCCACTATGCTGGCAACTTAATATTTAATGAATCCAGATATCCTATTTCAAAGTTTTACCCTGTGCTGCATGTCATTTTTAAACAGAACAGTTATAGTCATACTCTTTCAGGGTTCTGCTTAAATTTTTTAAAATATTTGATTTGACCTTTGCAGAGGAGGCATTGAAATGTCAAGTGCATTTAAAGTTTTAGTGATTGCGATTGATGATAACAGCTTATCAACCTCATCAGGTGCTGTACACTCACACGCTCACATTCAATCTGTACCTGGGATAGGAATAAGGGACCTAACCTTTCACGGCAAACACTTTGCCCATTTGTCACACTGTCAAACGCATGCAATTATTTAACCATTAGTGACTTTGTTCACAAGCCCCCGTGAAACACCATGACACACCACTGCAGTTTGAATGGAAGGTGTACACAAGTCAGGCAGGTAAATGTCTTTGTGGTTTTCTAAGATTAACATTGCCTTGGGCAATAAGCTTTGCTTATTTGGTAAGGCTTTTATAGATAGGATCTTAATAATGTAAAATCCCTTAACTAAGAGTCACGATCAGTGCTGAGAATGAAAATTACATTGATAACAAAAATAGATCTCTAGAGATAATCTGCATCCCAGGAGTATCCTCTCTTATTACTTAGCATAATATTACACAGAATTGAATATGTTCTCTAAAATGATGATGTATTTTGTGGTTCTGCTAGGCAGCCAATCTGAATTACCCTTTAGGTATGAATTTAGAACATAACTCAATTACTTCAAGGCATTGATTTATTTAATGCATTTTTATTAATTATGCTGTAGAATCAAGCTGCCTCATTAATCTGATTTGGCTTATGTAACATTTAAGGATATTTCTCTCAATTTATTTGTAATACAATTTAAGTAGTTAAAGCCACACAGATAAAATATCTAATAAAAATACTTTATATTGAACAATGACAAAAGGCTTCTCAAATAGTCATGTTACATTTACATTTATGCTAAAAGCTCATCAGTCAAGCATTTACCAGTAAAAAAAAACTGTGATTATACTTGCCATAAGCTTCAAATACTGTTTAATCCAAACTCCAGATACTTTAAGCTCCATAGCACTTTGCGCCTCTCAGCACTGGGGATCCAGGTTCGAATCCCAATCTGGGTGGAGTTTCCATGCTGTCTTATTAATGTCCCATTTACCGCCAAAAAAAATTGCCACTATCACTGTTCATTCATTCATTCATACCCTGTGGCCATAGTGGAGGATTAAGTGGCAGATAATGAACAAATGAATAATTTTTTGTTGGCGGCAAATGGGCCATTTTAAGTTTTTATTTACTATTTACTATTTTGCTGATCTAGAGTTTAATTTAAAAAAAAGTAAAATAAAAAAAGGTGTAGATTAAAATGTAATTCACACCTTTGAATACTAAATATTTTAATAAAAAGCCATGTGCAAAGTCAGCTTCTATATATTTTAAACCTATGGTGCCAACACTGCAAACACTCAATGATCAATGCAAAAACTTGTCTCGCAAAACCATCTTTACAGCCAGACTTCCTAGCAACACCTGCCACATTTCTTTAACACTTGTCAAAAGATAAGCTGAAAACACTCCATGTACATCTTGTCACCTTAAGAGACTCATATAAAAAGCGGGGATGAGGTGTGACCTGATGTCTGATAAAATACATAAAACATGCGGTGATGCATGTTTTGTTTAAAGTATATATACACATCATGCACAAAATGTATAAAAGTGTAGCATTTCGGACACAGGTTTCCCATCTGACCACTAGGAGCGTACAAACACTTGTAGTGCAGCAGAATAATACTAGCTTTTTTCAGATTTTGTGGGTCAAACAAAGTGTGATTTTGGCTGCCCTAGTGCCTATTTACAGTTACTGACTTGTTATCCAGCTAAGCGCCAGGTCTGTACCAGGTCTTTCGTTGCATTGCTGCTGCAACTTAATTCATATGCATGAGAAAGACTTTAGTGGATTTCCTGGTCTTATTTACTTATTCTAGTTTGACACATAATTCTCGGGATGTGGGTGTAATCCAGTGCACATATGAGGTGGCAGCATTACACTTCAATGTGGTTACCAGGCATTTGTGTGTCTAAGTTTCTCAGACTGAGGAATCTGGTTTAGGTTTAGTAGCATGCCTGCTTTAATATACTTAATATTGAAATCCCTGACTTCCCCTGCCTTTTGGAGAAAATCAAGGAAAGCCTTAGGCATCTTTGGTTCACCCTTTATTGCCAAGTCATTAGTAAATTTGATAAAACACAAAAAAATAAGAGCATGGCAACATTACTACTGTGTTGTCTGCACACATATCATAATTGAGATTAAAGTTTTCAGTACACAAGTTTTAATAAGACAAATGTTGGCCTTTTCTATTGTTTTTCAAAGTAAACATATGATTTTAAACAGAAGTCCAAAATTCAAAACTTGAATACTTTACAGACTATTTGAGGATTAGCATTTTCTCATAACCCTCAAGTGCAAGCTAAAGTGAGAGTGGCAAAAACTTCCCAGTGTTTTTTGGAATTCAGGAAAGAAACCTTGGACCAAGGCTCAGCAGGGTCTTATTCTCATTGAGCAAGCAACAGTAACATTCTAGGACCAAAAAATACTAATTGGTATTTGCAGTATAATTCTCTCAGGTCTCCAAAGCCACTAGTCTCATAGATATCGTGGAGTCAGGTCTATGTATTGAATGTGGGAAATTACTGTAAGTTGAGGGTAGATATTAGGAGTAGTGGACCATGTATTTGATCTGTAGTACATGGGCCCATCTGGGTTGGTTAGGCACGTTCTGGATTAGCTGAAGAGGCTTTTCTTTGCAAGATGGTTCAAATAGGTTAAAGAATGTTTAAATACAAAGACTTCAAATTAAATAAAAAAGTTTTATTAATTTCTCGAATCTTGGTACCTTATGTCTTAATTCAAAAACCTCAAACCTGATTGGGTTTTGCAGTTTTATGCGCTGGCAACAAAGGTTGATTTAAAACACATGCAGAAGGTGTTACAGATGAAAGCATGAAACAGGGTGTGAGAGACATGCCTGATTTTTGATGCTGTTATCTCACCCACAAAACTGCCCACTGTCGTCCTCTTACCCTACCACACACTTTTAATCTTTATGTTTTATTTCTAGTCCAGATTTGTTGTATGTTGTTAGTTTGATTTTACATTCACTGTGTTTATATTTACCACATGAAGCTGACACATTTATCTCAATAACTATACTGTATTTTATTTTTTTTCTTTCATATTTGTTTAGTGTTTTTTTCAGACAGTCATGTTCAACAATACCATCTGCTTTGCCACAGAGGGATGCAACATGTAAGTCATGTGCAATCGTCTGTAGTGCCCTGAATCCATCTCTCATTCAAACCATAGATCAGCATGTAGCAATTCTTGCCAGAAGGGCAGTCAACTGCGTTTGATGTTTTCTTTTCTGAAACATGACAATGTTAACTCTATTTAGTCACCTTGCCCAGCCCTTAGTGAGTTTCTTTAAGCTTGCATTATTTCTTTTTTTTAATTGTTTATGCCTTATTAAATCCCACATGTACTGAATGTGTTTACATGTAATCCAGTATTATATAATAATTTTTAAAATATATATTCTAGTTAAATATTTAACTTTTGATAATGAAATAAACTCAACAAAACAATCCTCTTTCATCTAAAACACTGTCACATGACATTTTGGTGCCAAAATTATGCTATGCTTCACATTGTCAGGTTAAACATGGGCACTGCCATTTTATTACCCTCACTACCCATTTGATGATGCCATCCACTTAATGTTTTTCTAAACAACCATATGCTTGAGTGGATTAGCTTACTACGTGACTAAGTGCAGTGTTCTCAGTAAAGTGCTCAGTATGTATGTAGCCTTGATAGTTGCATCACAAGTGTTTTAAATATTTTTGGTTCTGATCATGGATTCCTCCAATGTTCTACTATATTAATTACCTGATAAGATAAATATTCCATTTTCTTCCTTCCACTGATTTCCCATCAAGCTTACATGAAGGAATTAATCAATTCTTACTCATGATAACATTTAAAGTCTTTCTTTCAGTCCTTTTATGTGGCAGCTTTATCAAGTAGCTCCTGGCACACTTAGCATGCAGGAAGGAGGACATGGAGCTGAAAAGTCGATAGAGAAAGTCTTAAAAATACAATGCGTCCACAGATGCTGGAGGCGAGACAGACAGCAATATAAACAGATAAATGAAAAAGAAGGCGTAATATAGGCACACTGCAAGAGATATTGCATTAAATAGTGGGATGAGCAGTCTTTCACCAGACTTGCTGGAGAAAAAAATATATCAGGATTTGTTTTTCAGCAGACACACATGAAAACTTGTAAAAGCTCCAAATTAAAAAGTGAGATACCACAAACATAAACTCACAGTTAAGCTATAAAAAGTCCATTTTATTACAAATGAGATGACTAAATATAAAGGAGAACTTATCCTGGTATACCATGGACTAGTGTACTAAATAATTACTGCATAAAGTCAGAAACTATTTAGACTCTTCATAGAGCACTCAAATGACACAGCTGCCTAAATTTTTATTGCTACTTTGGAAGACTAGTGTTTACGTGTTAAACATTGATCATAGCCTGGCAGCCTAACTTGTTGTGTCCCAAAAGTGGGCATGCCAATCTGGGAATTTTTTCACTTTTGTTGAAACAGAAGCCTCTACTTGTATTAAAGCTCTAGCAATGGAGCACCCCCTTGAAGCATTGGCGGTTCCTGCAAAACACGGTCACTGGTTGGATTAAAGAAAAGTAATTACTGCTGGATTTTTGACTGAGATTGCAAGTGATAGTTATGAGCTACAACTATCACTTGCTATGAACATTAATGGGGGTTTCAGCAGTAGGATTGCTGACTCAAATAAATTGCAAATTTAATAATGCAGAGAGCGGAGAATATTGCCGCCTGAATAAGAAACTTTCACAGCTTACTAAATTCCTGACCTGTGCTACTTGCAATTCTACAGGAAATGTTGTAAACATAAACATATTTTCCCATAGTTTGCCTTCTGTGATATGGAGCAGAGGTAGAGTCACATGGGGAAAAACAAATGGCCTCTGGATGCCATTGACACAAGGAGGCAGATGGGCCTATGATTCCCTGCCAGGGTAGTTTCTAAATCACATCACTGTCTTTCCCGTCACAGCAGCATGTGTGCTACTGTAATGTCTGGCTTTCTCTCTCTCTTCTCTCTTAGACTACCAGAATGATACTAGAGTAAAGTAACACTAAAATATTGATTTTATTTGTATACCTTTCAATCAATAATCATTTTTCTGTGAGTAATTCTTACTTCATTTATCTGTCATTGTTGACTTAGACGTTCCCTAAGGTACTGCTGCTTTTACCACTCTTATAAAATATGTCAAAAAGTAATATAATTACTCCCCCCACCCCTAGTCATCAGTGGTTACAGTGGTAACATTAATCTTTACATTCCATCTGACAATGTATACTTGCAGTCTTTACAAAAAGTTTGAAAACTTATTTTAATAACATGCTTTGTTGATTGTCTATCAAGGTCAACAGATCACAGTATTGCAGTAGTTTGAACTTTTTCTTCAATACTTATAAAACGTAAAATAACTATGTTCACTTGTATATATATCATGTATGTTCCTTCATCTTCTCTGTAAATGACAAACTGTTTTGCCCATTAGTTTTTATATTTATAATATATTGGTGGATTACTCTATATAACTATCATTAATGCAGTAAAAATGAACAAATCAAATGCATCAAGTACAGTGCTATATTTGTTCTATACTGGGCCTAAAATTCTTCATAAATAAATTTGGCATTTATTGTTATTCTGCAGAATATGATTCTCTACTCCAAAGTCTGTAAAATAAAGTTTGGAATTTTATTCAGTAAGGTGGGGTAGAGAAGCTATTTAGGGTGCTTTGTAAATAGCTGAGGGCAAAAAGGTAACACATGCATATTCGCACAGGTAGGCACTAACTCAGATGAGCTTTTCTGAAAGCTGGGACAGCTGAAAGTGTTACTTTGACCATTATCTAAATAGTGATTCATTTTGGCCTATAAAAAATAATATATGTGTCTAAGTTTATGTATATATGTATATTTTCATTTCTGTATCATTAAAACTATTTTCCAGTCAGAATTCAACACATTGCATCATGTACTAATAACTAGGATAACATAACTTATGTAAAGTCATCGTTTTAGTGTCAGTTTCTACTAATAATGGGTTGAGTAAACTGATAAAACGTCTAAGACTTTACTAGTGCAGGAAAGTTTTTTTTATCTGAGGGATTATTAAGGGATTAATATGCTCGAAAGACATTCAGATAAAGAGTTTAGAGTAGGTGCTTGTTCGGGAAAGTAATATGTCTCCAGGTGCCTTTTGCTTTTTATCATTTCACCGAGATAAAGGAAATGGAGAATGAATTGGCACCATGGTATGATGAATGTATCAGAAGGCAAATGCTATTAGAGGGCAGTAACTGAACTTTTACCACTGGGACAGTTATAAAGTAGCAAAATTCAGAGATCATCTTATAGAACGGTGTTTGGACCTTTTAGTGGATACAGTATATAAATCGACTGTAAATCTTTCTGTTAGATGCCAAAAGAAAAATATGTTCAGTTGTAAAGTTTCTTTTATAGTCACTAGAGCTTGAAGGATTGCTAACATCAATACATTGCACTTACAATGTATCTATGTTTCTTCACCATATTTAGTTTTAAGCTGTCTGTGTATTGGGGCACATGCACTTTTTATGTATTAGGGCACACACAGGAGGGCACAACCCCAGTGTTGGCCCGGTTGGTGAAGCAGCTTAGGACCAGATCACTAAGCATTTTTATGTTTTATTTTATTTATTTATTTTAATTTTTTTGCAGGGTACCCATGCTGTCTGAGAAATTACATTGCCCTTGTGCAGTAAAACGGGCAACATGCCACCTGCTGTTTGTTTCTATTTGTAGGGGTCACATATACATTTGCGTAACTGTTTGCAGGTCTGTATTGCCCTAAAATAATTTGCATGGATTTGAATATTTTTATTTGTATATACTAAAATAAGCAATAAGAATAAAAAAAATGTGCAAGAACGAGTTGTTTAGCAGGGCGGCACGGTGACTTAGTGGTTAGCACGTTCGCCTCGAATCCCCATCTGGGTGGAGTTTCCATGTTCTCGCTGTGTCCGCGTGGGTTTCCTCTGGGTTCTCTGGTTTCCTCCCACAGTCCAAAAGCATGGATCAAATCAATTGAGTTCTCCAAATTGCCCCATATAGAGTGTGTATGTGTGCGTGTCTGTGTGAGTGAGTGTGTGACCAGCGATAGATCGGCGCCCTGTCCTGGGTGTATCTACCCAGCGCCCGAAACGTTCTCCACTGGATGGGCATGGGAAACACCTAATATAGGATAAAGCGGAAGATAATGGATGGATGGATTAGTTTAGCCAGTTTCATCTGCATTTTAAAGAGGTCAATTTTGAAGTCAAATTATAATAAATTTAAGTCTTCAGCTTAACATGATTGTGTTATCAACAAACCTTTTTGGATAAAGGCTCATCAGATATGCTGTAAAAATGATTGTGCCTCCTCGGGCAATAGCAGTGATATGAGAAAAAAGCACTAAGCCATTGGGCACCCTAGTGCACCAGTAACAAAGTTGGCTATTGACAATAAGGTATTGACTGGCGAAGATAGTGGGCAGAGTACAATGTTAAATGTGCTAAACCATGTTCATGTATCTGAAAAGCTTTGTACAGTGGATTTGGTAGAAATAAGTCAGCAAAGAGATATCCTTAAAGAAAAGAAAAAAGGAAAATGTTGTTACTGATCTGAAAAACGACAAGACTTGAATAATTATTAAGAGCTTAACCAGTTAACAGTTTCCATACTACCCTGGAGTAAACAAAGTGTTAATTATTTAAGTGTTAAGTGAGAGTGGGAAAAGTTTAAATGTCATAGAAATTGCAGATGGCATTTCACTATTGTCAGTGTTATCCAGGTCTAAATAATGACTAAAACTGTATGCCAGTGTCACAAAAGCGTCGTCCATCCAACGGAGGCGCTGCGCTTTCCTGCACAGGGTGAGGTATTTGTGGAGCGAAAGAGCGAGCCAGGCGACCAGGTGTGCAAACGAGAGTTTTAATATAGAAATAGTGGAACTGAAAATCTAAAGCACGGGCGAAACGTGCAGACAAATAAAACATAAACAAAACAAACAGACCGAACGGAAACGCAACCGAGAAACCCTGAATACGTAGTATCATACGAACACCCGTAACAATAGTAATGCTGGCATGTGACTAGGTAGGACCCAATCCCAGGTCTCGGGTATGGGCCCTACCTACGGACCCAAACTTTCTCTTACAATGAAAAACAATTCAAACAATGGGAAAAATTATAGGAATGTACTAATTACAGATAGTAAAGTCATAAGAATTTAAATTTAAATAAGTAAGACAAAAAAATAGAAAAAGCAGTAAACTACAATGTGAATGAGTGATGAATTGTATAGAAAGTAGATTGTCATGTATTCTCCTTGCTTTGTGGACTTGTGCAAGAAGAGTTGCAACTCTTTATATGATAGAATTGAACAAAAGGGCTGTCAAGTCCACAGCAGCATACCAGTGCTCTAATAATTCCAATACTTCTGACTCTAAGACTGTAAGCTTTCATCAGTACAATAATAAAGCCGATACATGGTACGAAATGAAACAAACAGAAAATAAATACTAAAACTAACTACTGACAATTGACAACTTAAACCAAGTTTGAAACACTACAGTTGCCACCTAGAGTTTACTACGATATGCATCTTACAGGAAAAATAAAAACATCCAGAGAGTGCCTAATCTTTGAAGTGCAAACCCAACACAACAGCAACTAATTAATACCAAACTGCTGATTGTTCTGAAGGTTTCTGGCTTATTAAAAAGACATGTGTAAGATTTCCTTCAAAAATGTACATAAGCAAACAGCTTAAAGCAACACCATTTTGAGTGCTGATCAACAGCCATAGTTTGTAACTAACAAAAACATTCAAGTGCAACCCTTAAGCTCTGAAGTACAGATCTAAGAACAGAACAGTAATTACAACACAAAAGCCAGTAATGAATTACAAACTATATATATATATATATATATATATATATATATATATATATATATATATATATAGGGCGGCACGGTGGCTTAGTGGTTAGCACGTTCGCCTCTCAGCGCTAGGGATTCCCGGTCCGAATCCCCATCTGGGTGGAGTTTCCATGTTCTCCCCGTGTCTGCGTGGGTTTCCTCCGGGTTCTCCGGTTTCCTCCCATAGTCCAAAAACATGGAACAAGTTAATTGAATTCTCAAAAAATTGCCCCCTATAGAGTGTGTCTGTGTGAGTGAGTGTGTGCCCAGCGATGGATTGGCGCCCTGTCCTGGGTCTGTCTGCCCAGCGCCCAAAACGTTCTCCCCTGGATGGGCATGGGGAACCCCACCGCGACCCTAATAGAGGATAAGCGGGAGATAATGAATGAATATATATATATATATATATATATTTATATATATATATATATATATATATATATATATATATATATATATATATATATATATATATATATATATATATATATATATATTTTTTTTTTTTTTTTTTTTTTTTTGCATTAACATGGGTTATTTTTGCTGACACAGAACATTACTTTTCTATACACCTGTCTTCAATTGTTCTTTGGTTAATTAGAATCCTCCAGTAGTCTAATTGTTATGCAGAATGCTACGCATATCTGCTGCCATAGTCATGCCTATAGTAATTGAATTTCTAGTGGTAATCATTAAGCTAGGCGTGATAAGGATGCAAAAGGTCTTTGCCCTTGGATGTGCTGTTTATTTGCTAAATTGGATTGTTATTTGATAGAATTAGATTACACTGGGTGAAGTGTTCTGGTTTCATCTGGTTTCATAGGTAGAGTTTAAAAGCTTTTTTTCTTTTTTTTTTTTTGGTTTACAAAGCTTTGCGAGTCAGCACTTTTTCTGCACAGCTGACCTTTAATCAGGATTCAGGCATAATTTGTTAAGCTTCTCTGCTGGAACAGCGATTGATTAAAGTGTTTGAGCAGAATCATTAAACACTAATAAGGTGTTTGCAGTCCTAAGCATTAAATATGTTTTTGCCTGGAGAAAACAACAATGACTGCTCTTGATTAATTTAGTAAAGTAGGGATAAATTTGTGCCACAACCTTAAGGCTATTAATTTTTGAATTGACGAGTAATGTGTATTTTGTGCACCACTTTGTGGCTTGTACTTTATATGGTTAGACCTGTGGCACTCACAAAATAGGCCTTAATTTTTTAAAGCATAATTAAAGTTTGTTTTAATATTTTTTATTTATTTATTTATTTATTTGTTTATTTATTTTTGGATGTAGGAGCAATTTAATTATTTACAAAAGGTATTCTGTAGTTTTAAGAAATAAAACAATAAAGGCATAGTAAATTTGTTTTAATGTATTTTATTTTGAATTAATTTTAATTTAATGATTAAACTATGCTTTTTTTTAGGTGTCCATATATATATATATATATATATATATATATATATATATATATATATATATATATATATATATATATATATTTATTTATTTATTTATTTATTTATTTATTTATTTTTTATATATATTCACAATTAAACAATGCAATTATTCAAAAAGAATTCACATCAGTTATACATATAGTCAGTTGTTTATAGTAGTTTGAATTTATAATATTTTTACAGTCATTGAATTCATAATTTATAGATTTTAGCCATGTTTTACATGCCACAAATTGTGAAGGGTCTAAAATATTTTACAGATAAGAAGTTTGTTCCATGATTGACTAATGAAAATTAAAAAAGTAGAGAGGTCTGGAATTGATTCAATGTTGTAAATTTGCATTTGGTAGCAGTTTTTGGAGAATCCCATTATATGGTTTAAATAGGTCTTGATGCGAGTGAAAGAGGTCATTATTAAGCTGTAAGAAAGAGACTTTCATTACACACACTGCAGGGCAGAATGTTACTAAAAATGCTAATGCTTTCACCACTATTACCATCATGGGTATTTTTGGTGTTATATACATGTAATAGTAATTAGTCTTTTTTATTCACTACTATAGGTACTTAAACATAAGGTTATCTTGGGTTTTGTATAGTTTTTAAAACCATTATGCCATTTGTAGAATGTAACAGATGCATTGCATTTATTATGTTTGTATTACTGTTGGAAACACAAAGGTATAAATTTTCATAAGTACTATGGTTAACAAAGAGTATATGGACTTAAAACAGTGTGATGTTTATTATATTGTGCCTTTAATCCATAAGGTAAAGATATTAATGCAGATTTATTTACAGTCGCTCTTGTATCTACAGTAATAGAAATATATTGTGTTATAGTTGTAATACAGGTGTTCCTTATAAAGTGTTTAGTGAGTGTACCCATTTATTGTGCTTTTTAGGTTTTTATAAGATAAACCATGACACATTTGTTATGTGTCACATGTAACCCTACACCAGTTGCACTGCTGAATTCCTCCGAACACTTTGTCGATATCACACTTTTATCATTCACAGTTCCATGCTCTTATATGTATAGTCATTGCTACGACTTATGCATCATTTGTAATTACACAATACTTTTACTTCTTTTATTTCAGAATAATGCCAGCTTTGCGTCATATTGTTTTGTCATTATTGCACTTTGTTATATCTGCCCAATGCTTTGATTTGCTCTTCTGGTCTTGTATTTGTACAGAGCAATCAATTAATCACGCAGTCAATTAAACATTGATAATTATTTTCTTAATTTGTTTAAATAATAAAATAACATCGTGTACAATATGTAGACAAATGTATTGAAACAATGACTGTTTTTAATCTGGTTCCCCTTTGCAGAGAATTTTTTTTTACAAAATTTGGGACTCGTTCTTGAGAATTGTTTCCTCTTCATATAAAAGACCTTTTCTGAGTTCGGAAATTTATTTTAGACACGAGGGAATGGCTTGCAATCATCATTCTAATTTAATCTAAAGGTGTGTTTGATGGGGTTAAGGTAAAGTATTACTTTCGGCACTTGGGCACAATCATAGTGGAACAGAAAATGGCCTGTTCCCACAGTTTGGGAACCTTTTGATTTGATGGCATACAAAGATAAAAGCATTGCGAGCAATTATACATGGCTTGATTTTATACACCTATGGCAAAATTCCTTGAGAATTTCTGAATTAAATAAGTAAACTTACTCACTTTCTAAAATGTGTTAGTTAAGTTGATTTTTTTTATATAAACAAACAAAGCAATACACAGCAATACACTTAAAAAATGTATCTTAAAAAAAGAGGTTCCACAATTTGCAGTTTTAGTTAAAGGAATTCCATAAACTCTTTTTTCCCCTCATTATTATAAAATGATAATGTTTTGATGACTTAATTTAAAACTGAAAAGGTATTTACTATTCTGCACTGCATAAAACCATAACTATATGTGGAAATCGGAATGTAGGAATGTAGAAATACGGTGTGCAAATTTATGATGGAAATATTAAGTAGAGTAAGCACCTACATTTGACTTTTTATATAGATTAAAAAAATTAAGTTCAGAGTTGTGCCATATTACATTTAACCACCATCCCTTATTGTCTTATTCACTGTTCAATGTTCTTTAAAGCAAAACCCTATCAGAGTTTCCAACTACTTTTGTGATAAGTACAGATCCTGAATTTATACAGGTTATTATCGCTCTCTATTTTGCCCTTATCCATTGTGCAGATTTAATTTAATATCCAATCCCACTTTGCATTAGCCACCTGGAAAGAGGATAATTCTCATTGTAGACTGAGCAGGAATCAGACCCAGTGAATAATTTGGAAAGTTCTTTGTTTGCTTTTGAAGTAAAATAACCCATTAGGTCAATTCAACAGTATATTTTTCAAATTAACATGGCATCAGGGCTTTACTCACACAATAGACTAATAAATATTTAATATATGTGTTAATGCATGTCATGATGATTTTATGTCAATCATAGCCATGCTGGATTTGGATTTGGATTCATTAGCACCCAGATTCAACATATATGCTTACATTAAGTTAGATGCATCAGCTTTTTGATATACTGTTTATATTTACCAACAATACACTATTTGAACACAAATTTTCGGATGCCTACTGATACACTTTACACATATAGGAGCTTTTATCAAAGCATTCTTTTGTAGCTATAACATTTTTTTTTTATTTTGGACTTTGGACAATGTCTGTGTACATTTTTGCCCCTTTATCCAGAAGAGCATTTGTAAGGTCAGAGAAAGATGTTGGATGAGCCTGTCTGACTCACAGTCTCTGTTCTAATTCTAAACTAAGGTGTTCAGTGAGCCAGGTATAGTCTTTTACATGAATTGTTTTTTTAGCATGATTACACAAAGCATGATCCATAAAGTCATGATTTTCTGAGTTCTATGTTTCAACCTCTGAGATATTATAATATATTCATTGTATAGTGAGTCGGATTTAATTATTAAATTATTAAAAATATCAAGCCTGCTGTAATTGTTAAATCAAAAAGCATTAGATTTTACTAATAGTGTTAGTCAGTATTTTAATTAAGCTTTGGTGACTCATTGTATGATTTAGGGAAATGTTAAGCTTAATAATTTGTAGTTATATCAGTGGCTTGAGTCTTTGTACATCAAACCATGAAATTTGCAACAGCGGTTCTGTTGTTGTGGTGGGTTCAGTGTGCCACTAACACAGTATATAGTGGAGGTGGTGCACTGTTGACTTAGACTGGGGACGTCATTAGGTGGTGGAAGGAATACTTCAAGGATCTTCTCAATCCCAACAATATGCCCTCCGAAGAGGAGGCAGAGTCAGAGGACCCGGGAGGAGGCTTGTCCATCACTGTGGCTGAAGTCGCTAAGGTAGTCAGAGAGCTCCTTGATGGAAGGGCTTCAGGGGTGGATGAGATCCGCCCGGAGTTCCTCAAATCTCCGGATGTTGTGGGGCAGTCTTGGCTGACGCGCCTTTTCAACATTGCATGGTCATCGGGGGCAGTGCCTCTGGACTGGCAGACGGGGGTGGTGGTGCCTCTTTTTAAAAAGGGG
Source organism: Corydoras maculifer (assembly GCA_019802435.1). Lineage (NCBI taxonomy): Eukaryota > Metazoa > Chordata > Actinopteri > Siluriformes > Callichthyidae > Corydoras > Corydoras maculifer. Next base: position 1,867,977 of record JAFMOD010000378.1, read on the forward strand.
GACCAGAGGGTGTGTTCCAACTACAGGAGAATTACACTCCTCAGCCTCCCTGGAAAAGTCTACACAGGGGTATTGGAGAAGAGAGTTCGACTGATAGTTGAACCTCGGATTCAGGAGGTGCAATGTGGATTTCGTCCTGGTCGTGGAACACTGGACCAGCTCTTTACTCTCTCCAGGATCCTCGAGGGTTTATGAGAGTTTGCCCAATTAGTCTACATGTGTTTTGTGGATCTGGAGAGGCTTTCGACTGTGTCCCTTGGGGTATTTTGTGGGAGTCGTGAATATAGGGTACATGATTTCTTACTACAGGCCATTCAGTCCCTGTATTTGCAGAGCAGGAGCTTGGTTCACATGGCCAGAAGTAAGTCGGACTTGTTTGCAGTGAGGGTTTTACTCGTCAGGGCTGTCCTTTGTCACCGGTTCTGTTTATGATTTATATGGACAGAATTTCTAGGTGCAGCAAGGGGATGGAGGGTGTCCAGTTTGATGATCTGAGGATCACGTTGCTGCTGTTTGCAGACAATGAGGTCCTGTTGGCATCATCAGGCAGTGAACTTCAGCTCTTCATGGATCGGTTTGAAGCCGAGTGTGAAGAGGCTGGGATGAAAACCAGCACATCCAAATCTGAGGCCATCGCCTTAGTCAGAAAAGGGTAGAGAGTCCTCTCTGGGTCAGGGATCAGATCTTGCCTCAAGTGGAGTAGTTTAAGTATCTCAGGGTCCTGTTCACGAGTGATGGTAAGATGGAACATGAAATTGACAGATGGATCAGTACTGGGTCAGCAGTGCTGCGGAACCTTTATCGGTCTGTTGTGGTGAAAAATGAGCTAAGCCATAAGGCAAGGCACTCGATTTACCAGTCGATCTACATTCCAACCTGAGCTTTTGGTCATGTCCGAAAGAACAAGATCGCGAATACAAGTGGCCGAAATGGGTTTTCTCCGCAGGGTGGCTGGACTCTCCCTTAGAGATAGGGTGAGAAGCTCGGTCATCTGGGTAAGACGCTACTCCTCCGCGTCGAAAGGAGCCAGTTGTGGTGGTTCGGGCATCCGGTAAGGATGCCTTCCTAGGGAGGTGTTCCAGGAAAGTCCGGCTGGAAGGAGACCCCAGGGAAGACCCAGGACACGCTGGAATGATAATATATCTCAGCTGGTCTGGGAACGCCTCAGGGTTCCCCCAACCGAGCTGGTGGAGGTGGCTGGGGCGAGGGAGGTCTGGGTCTCCCTACTTCAGTTGCTGCCATGACCTGAATCCCGGACAAGTGGAAGATAATGGATGGATGAATGGTGAGCTCAAATGCATCCATAATTGTCAAACAATAGATTTGAGTAGATTTCTATTACTGTAAATGAATTTGGAGCCAATTAGTGTTTCCAGTGGTGAGCTGTTAAAAAAAAAACTTTCAATTCTGTAGGTCTTTGATTCAGAATTGCCTGTCCTACACATATTGGTACCCCACATGGTTTTACCGATTTGGCTCAGGCACTGTTCCTTAATTTTTGTTATGTTCAGCACTTAGCACACTCAGAGATTTTTGTCTTTTTTCCTTGTTTACCTCCGTGCTAAGGTAAGCTCTTGGCGTTTTTGGATTTTCAGTGGCCATAGGCAGCAGAGCACCATCAGCCATACTTATTTTCGCTGAATATAGGAGTGGGTGACATGCAATATGCTAAAATATGTACCGCCCGTCACATAGACCCAGGAACCACTAACACTCCCTACTGCTTGCAATTGAGCGATAGTACACAAGCAGCTAGGGTGCTCAGGTGTTTCGCCCAGCTGCTTATGTCCAAAAGCGCCTTTTTGCTCCTTTTATTTATTTTATGTAGTGTTCACATGCTCACTGAAGTAAATTGTACTGTCAGGAGTGCTAATTAGGCTTTCATTTTTTTCTGTGGTTCAGTCTTTGTCAGTGAGGTTTCGTTTTCATTAATCATTAAATAATTATTGTTATTTTCCTTTAACAATTAATTTTAGCAGTATTGTCGTTATTTTCCACAGAGTTTTCCTGTCACATGTTATCTTTTCCGCATCTCAGGGTCAGGAGTCATCTTGAGACAGTCCTGTTTGTTTCCTCATGGGTGCATGTTTCCTGTGTGTTCTGTATTAAAATCCTTTTTTCCTTCACTTTTTGGGACTATAAATAAAACAACGCAAGAGAAACATTATGTTTATTTAAATACATTTTTGGCGGCACGGTGGCTTAGTGGTTAGCACATTCGCCTCTCAGCGCTAGGGATTCCCGGTTCGAATCCCCATCTGGGTGGAGTTTCCATGTTCTCCCCGTGTCTGCGTGGGTTTCCTCCGGGTTCTCCGGTTTCTTCCCACAGTCCAAAAACATGGATCAAGTTAATTGAATTCTCAAAATTGCCCAATTTAGAGTGTGTGTGTGTGAGTGGGTGTGTGCCCAGCGATGGATTGGCGCCCT
>JAFMOD010000378.1:1877447-1895891 GCA_019802435.1 Corydoras maculifer
TTTTTTTTTTTTTTTTTTTGCTTGTTTAGCTGTTAATCTGTGTTGTCACTGCAAAATATGCATCTGTGTTCAGGCAGTAAAGTTGTTAATCTGTGTTCTGACAGTAAAACTGTTAATCTGTGTTCTGTCAGTAAATCTGTTAATCTGTGGTCAGCCAGTAAAGCTGTTAATCTGTGTTATTACTGTAAATCTGATAATGTGAGTTCAGCCAGTAAGATGGTTTATTCATTTTATGCAATCAGTGTTTGTATTCAGTGTTTCATCAGTTGATCATATAAATATTGTTTTTGCTTTGGTGGTGTTTTCCCAAAATACTTGACACATTTTATTTTATTTGTGGGACTGGCTAGTTCACTGTGGGGTAATTTTGACTAGTACTTTGTGGATTACAATGTGCGGACAATTAGGACAACTGAACAACCTTTCCAGATTTCAATTATGTGCCAGCTAGCAGTGGTTGCCCTTTGTTCCTCTCATGTTACAAAATTTTGGCCATATGGTGGTCCCCTCACTAATTCATTACAGACATCCATGCCACAATGACAACAATTGTGGTTTTCGCTCATGTAGAGAGAACTTTCTCTTTGTTAGTGGTCAAGAGCCTAGGCAGAAAGATCAACTTGCATTGCAACTATAGTTTAGTAGTCATAGTTTGGCCTAAGTTTTCATTTTTTTTTCTGGTCAATTATCCATTCAGTTTTGAAAAAGAAGCTTCTCCACAACTTTGCTTAACCATGAGTTGACCAAGACACAATTTGTTTTTGCATTTGTTATGAGTTGAAAACCGGACACAAAGATGCAGATGAAAAAAAAAGGGGTTCTTTTATTTAAGAGCAAAATCAAAGGTCAAAGAACAAAAGAGTCTACAAAAGGTGGACTCAGACACGGAACTGCGCTAAGAACGGAACTGAAAAGTTATTCAAACCCAACGGGGTGGATTAGAACCCCGGGCTACCACTAAACCAGAGGGCTACTGCTGCACCACTGAGGAGTTAATGGATGTTGTGTCAACCAGGCCCCACGACCTCGAGCAGGACACAAATGCAGTTTCTCCACACAAGAGGTGGACCTGCTCCCCGCTCTGCACCTAAAATTAAAAGGTAGAGGGGAAGGGGGAAAGACAGCAATTATACTAAAGTAAAAACACAACTTGATATTTTTTTAGTCATCTGGTCTCGAACCCAGGTCTGCAGAGTCAGAGCTGAGCACTTAGCAGGATTACCACTGAAGGGAACACCATAACGGCTAAGCTGCAGGCTCGGGTCCCATACGACACACTGCTAATTGGGAGGCCTTAGTCTACAGAGGTCCCAGCAACTCCTAGGGTAAAATATTTTTCCTACTTAACAGAGAGCAGAAATACCTCCCGTCTCCTGACGGTACCACGACTGATCCCTCTAAACGGGCCCAGTCGTACCCACTAACCCTACAATCGCAAGTGTGGCCCATACGGTGACACAATCAAGGCTGCCGCACTTACCAGCCACAGAGCAGCTCCTTAAATAGGGAAGCTGCAGCTGGTGCACGTTAGCCCTGATTAGGATTTCCAGGATAAAAGACCCACACACAAAAGCTCTGTAACTTCAATGGCACCTGGTGCCAGAGCGGCGTGCGTGGGATGATCCAGAGACCCTAACAGCATTGTTCTGGAGCTGAGTTTGAACAATTTCATAATTAGAATTAATTTTTTTTTCCTGCTTAAAGTCTCTGCCTTGGCACCAGTTAATTGGTGGAGGATATCCCTGTATCCACCAATTAAAAAAAGAGATGTTCCTTGATCATCCAGTTTCAAACTGGATGTCCTTGTACCCACTTGTTTCACAGTGGACACCCTGCAGATAATTCTGCAGGAAAAGTGTGCCTTTACCTATGTGAGTACTTGATTAATTTGGTGAACGAAAACACATGACAAAATACAGTGTTAAAGAAGTAAGCCTTTAAATAATCCATAGGAATTAAGAGTGTATTAAGAGTAATCATTGGCCAATTATTAATTGATCATCATCAGCAAGTGTAACAATCTTTATAAAAGCAGAGGTTTCACCAGGCTACCAATCCAAAATACTAATACTATGTTTCATAAGCAAATATGAGCCAAATTATCCAACAGCTTTAAAAAAGTTACGCAAGAACCCATTTAAAATCCATACCTCAACCCTAGTGAAATGCTGTGTCGGGGCTGTGTATGAACGATTTCCCTGGAAGTGCGTCCAAGTCAGTCAGCACTCCTGAAGGTATGCCCAAGTCTGACTGCACTTCAGATAGCACACAAAAGCCAATGACCAAGACTGTCTGCAGCTTTATGGATGCGTTTAAACCTCTTAAACAACAAATGAGTGATTCTAAGTCTGTCAGAACACCACAAAGCACTCCTGAAACTGTCAAGCTTGTAAGCCTAATTGCACCAAAGAAGTTATATTAAATTATGTCAGTGACTCAATAAATACAAAAATAAATAAATAAATAATTTAACATAAAATGCAAGCTGCTCTAAAACCAAGCCAGTATTAATTGCAGGTGCAGCCACAGCACATATTGTGTCTGCACCTGCACCAAATCATTGAGGCAAAGCGTTATGAGGCTGTGAGCTTTGTTGATAAAATAAAAACCTTAAACCACAGATACATTACACACAGCAATTTAATTTATCTTTTTCAAGGGCAAACACACAGCACAAAGACACAACAAAGAGCTTTGTTTTTGGACTTGTTTAGAGCATATATCATATGCCCTCTTTTAAAGATCTTTAGCGAGTCATTATCTGCACAGCTTAATTTAGAAGATGTCCATGTGTTTTTGCCAGCATACCAAAAAGAAAATTATGCATTACGTAAGATTTAAATGGCATAAACTAGCTTTCTTAATTATTTATTGGTGTGTTTGGTGTATAACATTCAGTAAACCAAAGCATGTCACATTGACATTTCATTTAGAAGCCAGGTGCAGTGTGATAGTGTATTCTTATTTTAATGGCTCAGTTTGTTGACATTAAATAATATTATTTTATTTTATTTATTATTAATAGAAAAAAAGGTTTGCATAGCTGCCAAATGGCATGCACCAATTGGTTTCTGCACTGCTGCGTGTCCATGTGTGCAAGAAGCGGAGGTGTATTCCCATGTGTTGACAATTCAGTGCCAAGATAGCATTGAACGTCTAATTGCTGAATAGGTTGTTTTCAATCACTGGTGCACCTGTGTTTTCCATTGCCAATATAGCAATACCCCAGAAATACCTGCACACACCTCATTTCCGGATCACCACGCCCATCTGTGTAGATATACTTGCAAGCACCAATGCTATTTAAAAGCACATGAGGAAGGCATAAAAATGGATTGTTGACGGGGTGTTCGATGGCAATTTATTTTTTTCCACAAAAAGATATGAAATGCGGATTCAGATCACATTTCATGTTTCCACTGTGGGACACTCCATCCCACAGAAGATGCCTCCAAGTTCATATTGTAGTGCTCAACAAAGGTTTCCAAAAGTAATCCCTAGCTTATGTGATTATACCAGAGATTGATAAGTGGTGGTTCTTAATGTAGTGCTTTCTGAGGGATCAGAGATGCAAATCCTTTTAAATCTTACCTCCCTTTGTGTAAGCAACAAAAAAGCAGCAGATGCATCATTCCTGTCTTTCTATAACCTTAGTTTTGTGATTAACACTGTCAGTCTTACTGATCTCATCTTAGTGTCCCCTCTCTTTTTATCAAACTTCCTATCACTCTCTCTTTCTAACTCTTGCACACAGTTCAGTTGAAAAATGGTTACTGAGCAGATGCACTCTCTGTTGGAAATATGGCCCTAATAGTGATGAGCTCAGATTTGCAGAATGCAGAATGACATCATTGCTTCCAAATTTAGATTTCACCTTGACCAGCTGACCAAAGTAAATCAAATATACTGCAGATCTATATACAGTTTAATTGAAAATTACTTAATTATGTTAATAGTTAATTAGTTAAATATCTTGCATAGAAAATATATAGATTAAATCACAATATAACACATTGCATTTGTGTAGGGGTTAATAACTGCTGGGATTGTTTTTAGTGGCATGGTTGGATTTAAATACAAGGTTTGTAAAGACTGTTCACAGTCAATAGACCACTGTCATGATGCTTCACTGAGTTTGAATGAAATCACTGTTGAACTTTCTCCCTACTTCCTCACTATAACTAAACGTCACTATGGTTCATTTAAAAGTGGTCTGTTAGAATTCAATTACTCTTTTCTCACCTGCTTAAACAAACAGCAAGGCCCACAAGCTCTTATTCCATCATACACTATTTATAGTTTTGCTACATTTAAAGATTTTGAAGACCTTTTTCCTGCATGCCATTATATTTACGGTATTTTTAGATATATTTTTTATTGGTTATATGCATTGGTCTTTAGAGTGTTGGTAAATATGCCTATATGTACTGTTTACTGGCTTTCAGCAAACAATTATTGGGTTTGATTGATGGATAGGGCAGACGGTGTCGTTGTGGGGTTTGTATGTTCTCCCCAGGTCAATTGAAGATACTGAATTGCTTCCAAAGCAGTGTAAATGTTTGTCAATGTGTTTGTGTGTATGTCTGCCACAAGATGACTGATGGGCTGCCAAGGGTTTTTCCCTGCCTTTGCTCTATGAGGACTGGATTAAACTCCAGTAACTCTCACAACCCCAGCCATTAGCCAATTTGAAAATTAAGAGATGAATGCACTGATTGTTTGTGAAGTGCATGCAAAAACATCAATTACTAATGAAATGTAGATTCCACAATTAGAAAAATATGAATTGCTGCTGCAACATTATCGGAATGCTTAATTTGTTATATTAACAGCATTTGTGATTTCTATATACCATTTTAAATATGACGCCTCAGGTTTGTTTCCTATCTGTTCTTTATCTACATGTTGTGTTTTTTTTTTTTTTTTTTTTTTTTTTGCATACTTGCATCTTTTCAACTTTAACACTTTAACATAAACCGGTGTGTATATACTATTAACCGGTGTGTATATACCGGTGTGTATTATACTATATAAGTATTTAGTCAGTCACCAATTGTGCACTTCCCCCACTTAAAAGATGACAGAGGCCTGTAATTGACATCATAGGTAGACCTCAACTATGAGAGAAAAATTATAAAAAAAAAACTTATTTGCAAATAATGGGGGAAAATAAGTATTTGGTCACCTACAATCAAGCAAGATTTCTGACTGTAACAGAACTGTAAATTCTTCGTTAAGAGGCTCCTCTGTCCTCCACTCATTACCTGTATTAATAGCACCTGTTTGAACAGTATTAAAAACAGTGTAAAAGAGTCACACTCCAAAATCCGGTACGGTGAATACCAAAGAGCTTTCAAAGGACACCAAAAACAAAATCGTAGACCTGCACCGGGCTGTGAAAACTGAATCTGCAATAGGCAAGCTGTTTGGTGTGAAGAAATCTACTGCAGGACAAATAATCAGAAAATGGAAGACCTACAAAACCAATGCTAATCTCCCTCGATCAGTGGCTCCATGCAAGATCTCGTGGGGTTAAAATGATCACAAGAACGGTGAGAAAAAATACCCAGAACCACACAAGGGGACCTAGTGAATAACCTGCAGAAAGCTGGGATCAATGTTACAAAGACTACCGTCAGTAACACACTACGCCACCGGGGACTCAGATCTTGCAGTGCCAGCCGTGTTCCCCTGCTTAAGCCAGTACATATCTGGGCACATCTGAAGTCTGCTAGAGAGCATTTCGATGTTCCAGAAGAGTATTGGGAGAATGTTTTATGGTCAGATGAAACCAAAGTAGAACCAGTATTTGGAGGAGAGTGAATGATGAGTTGCACCCAAAGAACACCATAGCAACTGTGAAGCATGGGGGAGGCAAAATCTGGTTTTGAGCTGTTTCTTTGCAAAGGGGCCAGGAGGGCTGGTCCGTGTACATGAAAGAATGAATGGGGCCAATTTATATATATATATATATATATATATATATATATATATATATATATATATATATATATATATATATATATATATATATATATATAAATATAAATAAGGGCGGCACGGTGGCTTAGTGGTTAGCACGTTCGCCTCTCAGCACTAGGGATTCCCGGGTTAAATCCCCATCTGGGTGGAGTTTCCATGTTCTCCCCATGTGGGTTTCCTCCTGGTTCTCCGGTTTCCTTCCACAGTCCAAAAACATGGATCAAGTCTCCAAATTGCCCCATGTAGAGTGTGTTTGTGTGCGTGTCTCTGTGTGTGAGTGTGTGCCCAGAAATAGACTGGCACCCTGTCCTGGGTGTACCTGCCCAGGGTGTATCTTACATAAAGATCCACTTCAATCAATAGCATGCTCAATAGAACCATGCTCAAGAGAACCCGGAGGAAACCCACGCAGACACGGGGAGAACATGGAAACTCCACCCAGATGGGGATTCGAACCGGGAATCCCTAGTGCTGAGAGGCGAACGTGCTAACCACTAAGCCACCGTGCCGCCTTGTTACAGACAGTTACTCTTTATTACATTATACAGGTCTGAGAACAGCTGATGCAGACATGTTTAGGTGATTAGTTAGTAGTATGCAAAGTAGATACAGCCATGCATCTAATTAGTGAGTTACATTAATAACATTTGCGGCATGTGTTTGTGTGATTGATGAGTTTTTTTATTTATAATGTTTGTTTTTGTGTAATTAGTAAGTAGTAGAGTAGATGCAGCATGTGCTTACGTGATTAGTAACAGCATGTTTATGTATACAGCAGTGTATACCCAGTGATGGATTGTATGGGCATGGGGTAATCCCAACACCCCCCTGGGACCATATTAGACGACTTAGAAGAATATAATGAGATAAGACACTAGTATTAAGTGTAGTAAATGCAGTATGTCAATTGGTAGTATATGTTCTAAATTAAGTGCAGAATTGTTTTGTGCTTTTGATCACATGTTATAGTTCCCATGAACTATGCGTTTTATACAAGTATTAACACAAAAAAGAATGCTTAGAGCTGCTTTGCTTTTTTCTAAGAGATGGTAATATCCTGTAGTGTAAGATTTTCTTGTATTTATAAAAATAAGTTAAGGATTTAAGTTTGTGTTCAGGATGGCAAAGTGCTTAGTGGTTGGCATGTCTGCATCCAACAACATAGATTCAAGGTAAATTAACCGCACTAAATTGCCCTATTTAAATTGCTCCTATATGTGTGTGTGTGTTTTTGTGAGTGAGTGTGTGCCCAGCAATGAATTGGCACCCTGTATCTGCCCCACACCCAAAATGTTCTCACCTGGATGGGCATTGGAAACAGCCACACAACACTAGTTCTTATTATACGATTCAACGGAAAATATTAAGATAATGAAAATTTGTGTTCAGATTCTGCTGACATTAGTGTAACAGGATAGGTGAGGTGTTGTCGAGTCAGTACCTTTGTTGTCCTCAGTGTCTACCACACTTTTCTGGCCCGAGATCTACTTTTCCATTGGGCAGTTCTACCAGGGTTCTACCAAGTTCTCCCTGTGTCCGCATGGGTTTCCTCCAGATTCTCCGGTTTCCTCCCACAGTCCAAAAACATGGATCAAGGTCAATTGAATTCTCCAAATTGCCCCATATAGAGTGTGTCTTCTCCCTTGGATGGGCATGGGGAACCCCCCCTATTAGAGGATAAATTAGGCAACCCTAGTAGAGGATAAAGCGGAGGATAATGAATGGATAGATGTTAGTATTGTCGAATCAGCATAGAAAAGACAGCTTCAGATTACCATTTTCACAGAAATTGCTCTTTTACTCGACACATTTCAGCAAATAGCTTAGCGAATACTTGGTTTTAGTACACCCAACTGACCAAACACAATGGAAGTGGCAACTTGGCAAATCAAGCAAGTGCATTTTGAGTTTGACGTTGTAAAAAAGATTCAAGCTCCCACTCTAAAAGAAAGCAGTACATTTTAGTTATTTTCGAGCAAAGTCCTTCATTCATCTTGTCAGTCAAATGAAGTGCAAAAACACAAACAGAAACTCTCTAATGTAGGTGATTTGCGAGGCAGTGCTTCAGATTTAGACACGGAGGGGTGGCCACATGCCGGTTTTAAGAACAGCGTCGGGAGATGGGGGGGGGGGCAGACTGCTCGCTTGCACAGCGATAGAGATTGCGATTCAGAATGATATGGTATCATAAGTATAATATGGTCTTGCTCTTTATAATGGCACACCATACTTATCTGTTACAACAGGGGTGCTCAATAAGTCGAAGGGGTGTCAGTTAGAACGCGATGGAGTTTTGAAAATTAAATCACGTATCAGCGCTTTTTTACATCTATCTATCGCTGTGAAAGCGAGCAGTCTGCCCCCCCACCTCTCTCACTGTTCCCAAAACCGGCATCTGGCGGCCACACCTCCGTGCCTAAATCCAAAGCACTGCCTCCCAAATCATCTACATTAGATAGTTTCTGTTTGTGTTTTTACACTTTATTTGACTGACAAGATGAGTGAAGGACGAGTGAAGCTCAAAAAAAACTAAAATGTTCCACTTTCATTTAGAGTGGGGGGAAGGGTGAATATTTTTTTACAATGTCAAACTCAAAATGCATTTGCTTTTATTAATGTTCATGTTCTGTTTGGGAGCAGCACAGTGGCTTAGTGGTTAGCATGTTCTCCTCTCAGCGCTAGGGATTCCCAGTTTGAATCCCAATCTGGGTGGAGTTTTCATGTTCTCCCCGTGTCCACATGGCTTTCCTTCGGGTTCTCTGGTTTCTTCCCACAGTCCAAAAACATGGATCAAGGTCAATTGAATTCTCCAAATTTCCCCATATGGAGTGTGTTTGTGTGTGTGAGTGTGCCCAGTGATAGATAGGCGTCATGTCCTGGGTGTATCTGCCCAGCGCCCGAAGTTTTCTCCCCTGGATGGGCATGGGGACCCCCCCGTGACCCTAATAGAGGATAAAGCGGAAGATAATGGATGGATGGATGGATGTTCTGTTTGGGGAAATGTGTGTTACAGTGATTGTTTTACATTGTGCTGTAGACTGTGTGTTTGGTCGTTTGGGTGTTCTAAAGTCAGGTTTTCTCCATGCTATTTGCTGGAATGTGTTTAATAAAAGAGCAATTCTAACAGATTCGACAATACTAACATGATGTGTGTAAACAGGTTTTAATATAAAAGCCTAAAAATAGAAATTGACCCCAGTAGATCTCGATGACTTGTCCAATGGAAAAGTAGATCTCGTGCCATAAAGGTGTGGGCACCCCTGTGTTACAACTAATACAAAAAATGTTTTTAAATTGTAGTCAATAATAAATATATATACAACATTGCATACTAGTTTTCTCATTTAGTTTCCCTTTTTTCACCAGTGGGTTCTATCATTGTTACACTGTTGCGCAGCACTGGTTGTCTTACTTTCATATTCAGGTGTAAGCAAGTAACTTAACATCTTTTTGTCTATGCCTTTTATTGATTAACTCGATAAACACATTTGTGTGCTCTTCTTTTATTAATATGCATCCTAATAAAAGAAAATGCACATGTCTTTTACCATTTGGGACTGACCACTTGGGTGTGTGTGTTTGTGGGTGGGTGGGTGTATGGGTAGTAAGTGCACATTAAGCTGCCACTGTGCTGTTCCACTGCTGTTGTACAGCTTCAAAACACAGCAGCTTGCCCACTGGTTAATGGGGTGTGCAGCTGAATGCTACGAGCCAAGCTTGGTGGTTTAAAAAAAAATAATTAAGTGCAGCGTCAGAAAAATATGTTATTAATATTACAATACCTTATATTATATTATAATACTATATTATTATAATTATTATTATTATTATTATTATTATTATTATTATTATTATTATTATTATTATTGTTGTTGTTATTAGTTAATTATTTATTAGTGAGTTTGTGTGTTAACTTTTGATTTTTTTAACAATTTTAAAAAATAGAATGCATCTCTGGCAATGCGGCATGCTGCATTTACAAGCTGCAATTATTGTCATACAAGGCACATGCATGAAAAGCCCCAAAATCCCCACACTCACTCGCACTCTGTCACTAACTCACTCTTTCCTTCTTCCTCTGATGTGTTATCAAAGGCTCTGGCTGGCATCCTGTATAAGTGAGCTGAGTATCCCATGAGGCTGAACTGCCTGTCTACTGTCTGCTCAGAGTGTAAGAGAGGGAGGATGACACTTGCTAGAGTTGAAGGGGTAAAATTGAATAGCATGGTTGAAGGTGAAGGAGGGATGAAAGCAAATCATTATATTGCAAAGACATGCACTAGGCTATGAAACTGTGGAGTACCTTATAACAATCAAACTTTTTAATTAAACAATGTTTTATTTCAGATTTATTTAACCATTCAAAAAAACTGTTTAAAATTAAGCTGTTATTCGTTAAAAATAAATAAAAATAAATAAAAATAAAAAAATACATTATTACAAATTAAAAAACAAATGTTATGTTTAAGGTCTATAAAGTAAGGTTATTAAATGTAAAAAATTAACTGTTAGTTTTGACCGGACAAGAAGCAGTCCAGGGGTGACAATATGTTTAATGACACTGAGCCTTCATCTTAACATATAACTAATAAAGCATCATAGACAAATTCAAATGTTTTGCGACAAACTGCAGTTTGATTGTTCCATTCATTCCAATTAAAAATAAATAAGGATGTAATACTTATCACATGTTTATAAGTTGTACATAATAATTCATTCTGTAGAATCTTCCAGATGAGTCCAGATATGAAGAAGCTGAAGATTATCCATTTCGTTTAAAAAAGGAAAGCACAGTCATCATTTATAAAATAAACATTTACACCCTACCACGAAACCTTTAAATGTGCATTATATATATATATATATATATATATATATATATATATATATATATATATATATATATATACATATATATATATATATATATATATATATATATATATATACACAAAAATAGTACAAAATGACCCAATATACAATAAATAAATAATAATTACCTCCACATATAGAATATGTACTTAAGCAGAATAATTAACTAAAAAGCAAAATTAATTTTTATAATAGAAGAGATTAAATAGTAAATTACATTAAAATAACCGATAACAAGCATGGAGCTAAAAGCTAGCACAGAAATAAATGTGAGGCACAAAGCTAATGGTGGGCTGGAGCAAGAAAAGCATACTTGAATGAGAGTTAGCTGACTAGAGAAAGAGCACAGAGGCTTTGGCAAAGAACACATAGTCTTAAGCATGGGCAGAGAGGTTTAAGCAAAGGTACAGGGGCTTTAGCAAACAGCTAGTGGAACTTTAAGTGTCACATTAGCGAAACACCAAAGGGTCTTTAGCAAGAGGTTAGTGGAGTTTAGTGAAATATATTCAACAGAATAAAACGCTGCCAAACTACAATAAGGCAATAACAGTTACATAACAACATGAACTATTAGAGAATAAGCATTATGAAAAGCTACTGCCATGGAGAGTGGCTCGGTAAACTATGCTAATGCTAAGACAAGACGTCCATCAGTAATAAAGAGCAACTAAACATAAAAGAAAACAAATTATAACCAGCACACACTTCAGCCACGCTGAGGCCATTCGAACAGGGCAAATGAATGTTGAACCAACATAAAATCGACAGAAAATTAGATCTCTGAAGCAACAGTTAAAGATCAGCTAAGAAACATCAAGAAAAGAAAAACTCTCTGGTGAAGACATAAATGCAAAAAATAAACATGGCACCCTCTGATAATTGCACTTAAAAAGGTTCACACACTTTTAAGTTTTAACTTCGCACTCTGATATTCTACCACAATCTTATAAGTGAGCTCAGAAAAATTTAACACACTCTGATAAGCAAGCTTAAAGTTTTACAAACACCGAGCTATAGGCACAATATAAAGAGAGGAAAGACAGTGGGGTTCACCTCAAAAAAGAACCTCCAGCAACCAAACCTAACAACAATAACAAAAAAAATGACACACACAATATTACAGTTTTAGCACAATGCGGAAAAGGCGTTCCAGTTGGCATGACATTTAAATAATCATGCCGGCAGGTGTGCCTTTTTTGAGCACAATTAGTGCAGTGCCTTCTGGGAAATAGTTTCAAGAAAAAGGATGCTGCATGCGACTCACATGCCATTGCCTTTCACTTGCAACTGTTCACTCCTTTACATTTAAATTATTAATTTACTAGCTTTATGGAAGGGATTCTGGACTGTTGACATGACAGTTCTTGGCTCAAGTCCTATTTTGATTAATTACTCACAAAACAAATGAATAGTTTTAACAAAGTTTTAACAACTTAAATTAATCTTTAAATATTTAGGTATAAAAAGAGACAATTTTGCATACATTCTATTTTAAGCTCCATTTAGGTGTTTTTTTTTTTTTTAAATAGACACAAAAACACACACACATTGTTAGGAATGCTGATCTGTTAGGTGTGTTAACTAAAATGTGGCAATAGGGAAACCAAACAGCAGCACATGTGCTGACTATTAGTTCCCCTTATGTAAATATGCAGTTATCTTCAATAAAACACCAGAGAGGGACCTGGTGTTACACTCGCCTACCTAGAGATTAAAGCAGCTGCACATAGGAAGCGCAGAGCCGTCGCGCTCTAACGCGCTGAAGGGAGCCAGGCACGCAGGTAGCAGGGAAATGGAAATTTATTTAAAGGTGTAGTACACCACAAAACAAAGGTACCGATGAGTGAACATAACTCAAACCACGAAGTGCACCGAGGACAGGGAAAGAAGGAAATAAATACAAATGAAAACCAATCACGTGCACAACACAACCAATCAACAGAAAGAGATAATTAAACAAACTAACAGGTGCCCTAGGCACCTGTTACACCTGGAGGGATGTATGAGATTTTATTTACCTCTGTTTTGAGTAGTAGAGCATGACTGTGTTTGGAGTGCACTGGGAGCACTTGTGAATGCTGGCTGCTTTACAACAAACCCTATGACTTTTCTAAACAGTGAACTGCCTTATAAGTAATAATATAAGTAATAATAATATAGGCACAAATGTGGCCACATGTACCCATTATATACTGATCTAAAAAGACCCATTTAAATGCCAGGTCCTGAATATTCATTTTTGGAATATCATTGAAATCCCAACAATGATCTTGCCAATCTAAATATATTTTTCATAGTAATACTACTACTGAAAAAAACACCAAGCAACTAGTTTATAATGGCATTAATTCCTAGTCCTTTTTATCTATTCACTGCCACTCATTTTAAACTTATTTACCTTTTTCTGTCCCTGTTTTATCAGTGTCTTACTCTGTCTCATGTGAGCCATTTCACCAGATTGCGACATACACAAGAGTGAGACATCAGTCCTGAATGTACAGCAGTTTGAATCACTCAGCACTTTAATCATTGTTAATGCGCTATGGGAATGCCTGAGACAATAGCCATTCTCCTCGTTTTTCCTGTCTCACTCTCATCCTACCACTTGCACCATCACAATTATGTCACCAAGATTAGAGCTAGATTAAAAACTCATCACTAAGGGAATATATGCACTGTAATTGTCTCAGTCCATCAAGGCCAGCATTTGTCCCTTCATCTACTTTTACAAAGCAACCAGGGCCCAGCTGACTGAATGGCTGTTCAGGGATTAACAAACCAATCACCATTTCTGATGAAGGCTTGCAATAGATGAAACATTCCACATTACCCTAGCGATCACAAGTTAGTAATCCTCATCATTTCAAATCAATACTTCTCCTAAATCACAAATATGAACTTTCATTAGGTTTAAGCTTTTCTTTTACACCAAAATTACCCAACCATGCCTGTATGTTCCATGCTTTGTGCACCGATTGAATAATCATTCTACAACAGAAAAATGACATTCCCATAACAGTTAAACAAAATTCCACTCCATGTATTAATGCTTGAATTTATACATCTATGGTAACAAGAAAAAATCTAAAAGTTCTTATATCGTCTTTAATTGTTATTATAACGGGTGAGATCAGTAGGTAAGGTTTAAGAACCTGCATGCTCAGCTTAATTTATTTATTTATTTATTTTTGCTTAGAAGTCACAGGTTTATTCAATAATGACAGGATTCATCGGGGACAAATTGTAAAGATTGCAAGGTTAACAAAATAACACCATTGTAAATACCCTCTGAGAAGCGGTTGGTTTTGCAGGTTGTGGTCACAGACAACTGTTTTTGATGTGTCATTGTCACTTGTGATAACATGAAGCGGTCCGTGCAGCCTCAGGTAGTTCAACTGCTTTAGGATGGTACACAGAGATCTGTTTTTGGCTCTGCTTTTTTTTTTTTTTTAACAAATTCACATTTACTTTGTCCATTTTGTGCATATACATTTTATGTGTTATCCTTTGTGTATTAAAGTATTTAATATGAATACCCAATTTTGAACTTTTCTGAACAACTCAATTAAATTCCATTCAGGTTAGTGGTCACCAGAGTTTGCCTCTGACATGGGAAAAACATGGAAACTCCACCCAGATCGGGATTCAAACATGGAGAGGTGGACGTGCCAACCACTAAGCCACCATGCCACACTTAATTTTTTTCTGCATTTGCTAATTGCCTTTTTCTAATATACTATTATAAATCTGATCTTTTTATATGTTAAATAGCATATGTGTTTCATATGTACACTTGCATCAGTTTTACCTTGTCACCTATGTTTCTGGTTGCAATAGCAGATTATATTAAGTACTTTAATGTGGGATATAAAATTCTGTACTTGGAATTTAGATAATCTGTAATTTGGTTGTGTTGGTTTCTATTGAGTTGTGTATTGTTCTATTTACATTTGCTTAGGTTCTTGTCAGGTAAGGGATTTTCCATATCTCCGTCTGCCTTTGACTCCTTGTTAATTACTTCTAAGCTAGCATTTATAATTTCTTATAAGCGTGAATGAACTCTTTTACTTTTGGTTTTATTAATTCTGTGCATTTTGTGTAGCCCCTTCTTAGCAGTTCTCCATTCTGATCAAAGTTGCTGGTTGTGCTTTAACCTAACCCCTGTTAGTCTTGGATCTGAATTATATTCATTGATTCATTATCTTCCGCTTTATCCTCTATTAGGGTCACTGTGGGGTTCCCCATGCCCATCTAGTAGAGAACGTCTCTGGCGCTGGGCAGATACACCCAGGACAGGGTGCCAATCCATCGCTGGGCACACACTCACTCACACAAACACACTCTATAGGGGGCAATTTGGAGAACTCAATTAACTTGATCCATGTTGTTGGACTGTGGGAGGAAACCGGAGAACCCGGAGGAAACCCACGCGGACACGGGGAAAACAAGGAAACTCCACCCAGATGGGGATTCGAACCGGGAATCCCTAGTGCTGAGAAGCGAACCATTAAGCCACCGTGCCGCCATCTGAATTATAGGTTTTTTATTTTTATTTCATGGTGTTGGTCTATCTTTTATCTAAGCCCTGCTTGGATTTGTATTGTTGAGACTAGAGATTATTCCATTGTGTTGAGTTTTCAGCCATTTAACTTTATTAATTTATTGTTAAAGTAAGTTTAGCATACAATGTTTCATATATGTGGCAATCTACTGTAGGTAAAATTAGACGGGAAACACCTGTAACAAATCAGTGATTACAAATTGTTTGAGGTGGCCCACATGTGTAATTGCTGTTTTTACATCTGGCCCAATGTACTCTGCTGGAACACTTTTGTAGACATTTAAAACGAAACATTAAAGTTTTTCAAACATTTTTCATTCTCTTATAGCATTAACTTATTATCTTAATGTATATGATGCCAAAATTTGACGAGTTTTCTATCTACCTATATCTATCTACCTATATCTATCTATCTAACTACCTATATCTATCTACCTATATCTCTCTACCCATCTATCTATCAATATCCATCCATCCATCCATCCATTATCTTCCGCTATACATTAGGATCGCGGGGGGGGGTTCCCCAAGCCGATCCAGGGGAGAACGTTTCGGGCGCTGAGCAGATACACCCAGGACAGGGCTGGGCACACCCTCACTCACACAGACACTCTATATGGGGCAATTTGGAGAACTCAATTGACTTGATCTATGTTTTTGGACTGTGGGAGGAAACCGGAGAACCCGGCGAAACCCACGTAGAAACGGGGAGAACATGGAAACTCCACCCAGATGGGGATTCAAACCGGGAATCCCTAGTGCTGTGAGGCGAACGTGCTAACCACTAAGCCACCGTGCCGCCCTATCTATCTTTTTCTTGTTACAATTTAACATACAGATATTAATACTTTAATTCTTTATGCACTATTGTTTTCTTTTCTTACTAATTTCCTCTAATTCCTGTTTTCTCTTTTCCATGTGCTGATTGCTTTCTTTGGACACTAGGTAAGTCAAATATTCTCCTTGTTTTGAACTACAAACACATTCCTTGTATATCTAATTATAATTTTTTTTTAAATATTAAACATAGCTTTTTTAAAATTGCATTTTTGTCTAAAATGATAAACAAACATTTATATCAGGGTTTGCTATAGTAAATACCAAAATTGAACCAAAAACCATTTAAAACCTCACTGTCATTCATTCATTATCTCCTGCTTTATCCTCTATTAGTGTCGCGGTGGGGCTACCCATGCCCATCCAGGGGAGAACGTCTCGGGCGCTGGGCAGATAGACCCAGTACAGGACGCCAATCCATCGCTGGGCACACACTCACACACACACACACACTCTATATGGGGCAATTTTGAGAATTCAATTAACTTGATCCATGTTTTTGGACTGTGGGAGGAAACCGGAGAACCCGAAGAAACCCACGTGGACATGGGGAGAACATGGAAACTCCACCCAGATGGGGATTCGAACCGGGAATCCCTAGCGCTGAGAGGCCAAGAACGTTGAGGGAACATGCCAATTAAAGTACTTGTAAATCCCCACCTCAATAAAGTTAAAATGAAACCCTCACATCTACAATGTTTAAACAAGTATCTGTTTATTTTCCTTCCAAATGTAGTTTGCCCGATTTAATAGTATGAGGCCACTTGTTTAGGGATTACTATAGACCAGGTTCATGAACATATTATTCACATTTTTTTTTTTAAAAACATGACATTTCTGCATAAGAATAAGTTTACATTGCTTGCCCTCACAGAAAATTCCACCTAGGGTGTCAGGCTAAGGCAATGAACGGTATTTTAAAGCTGCTTTACTTGCTTTATCCTGAGCCCCACTTATCACTTACACCTTAGCAAAATCCTGCCCACTCTCATGGCCCAGAAGGATTGAAGAACAACAACAAAATGAGAAATAGAGAAAGTAATAGTAGACTTCCTTTACATTTTGAAGCTTGTGTGTGTTGTAAGAATTTATGCCAAATGTACTCTTGGGAGTAGGTGTGGATTTAAAAGCGCTTTCGTAAAATCATGAAATTACAAAAGATGTAATCCACAGCCAGGTCAAAGATTTACTTGTCTCCCTTATCAGAGTCAGTGTAATCTGTAGCCTGGATAGCAATGCAGTTGGCAGCTTAGCTCATCACAGCATGTCATGTTGCCACATAATGCTAAGATGATGAGTAAAGACTCATAGCCTCTTGTGGTACTTGGGTGGGTATATGCTTATCACCTCAACATGACGGCAACATGTTCTTGATAGCACTAAATTCACACTCTTTAGACTAAAAATGTCAGCAATAAGGAAAGTTAAACTTTTATATATATATATATATATATATATATATATATATAGATAGATAGATAGATAGATAGATAGATAGATAGATAGATAGATAGATAGATAGATAGGTAGGTAGGTAGGTAGATAGGTAGATAGATAGATAGATAGATAGATAGATAGATAGATAGATAGATAGATAGATAGATAGATAGATAGATAGATACCCCTTGTTCGAAAGGATAATCAGGAGCAAGATCATTTATGGGCATAAAAGGGGACAAACTTATAGTCCCCTGACCTCAAACCCATTGAGAACCTCTGGAGCATGATCAAAAGGAGTGTCTATAATGGTGGGAGACAGTTCACATCTAAGCAACAGCTCTGAGAGGGTATTCTGTCCTCATGCAAAACAATTGAAGCAGATACCATGCAAAACCTGACAAATTCAATGGACGAAAGAGTTCAGAAGCTCATTTCAAACAAGGGGTCCTACGTGCAAATGTAACATCCATCCATCCATCCATTATCTTCCGCTTGTCCGGGGTTCGGGTCGCAGGGGCAGCAACCGAAGTAGGGAGACCCAGACCTCCCTCGCCCCAGCCACCTCCACCAGCTCGACTGGGGGAACCCCAAGGCGTTCCCAGATCAGCTGAGAGATATAATCCCTCCAGCGTGTCCTGGGTCGTCCCCGGGGTCTCCTTCCAGCCGGACTTGCCTGGAACACCTCCCTAGGAAGGCGCCCAGGAGGCATCCTTACCAGATGCCCGAACCACCTCAACTGGCTCCTTTCAATG
>JAFMOD010000378.1:1905964-1927881 GCA_019802435.1 Corydoras maculifer
CTCGATGTCCCCCACCTCCCCCGGAATGAGGTTGAAGCTCTGACGGAGGTGAGAGTTGAACATCTGTCTGACGGGTTCTTCTGCCAGACGTTCCCAGCAAACCCTCACTATACGTTTAGGTCTGCCTGGTCTGACCGGCATCTTCCCCCGCCACCTGATCCAACTCACCACCAGGTGGTGATCAGTTGACAGCTCAGCTCCTCTCTTCACCCGAGTGTCCAAGACACATGGCCGCAAGTCCAATGACACAACTACAAAGTCGATCATTGAACTACGGCTATGGGTATCCTGGCGCCATGTGCACTTATGGACACCCTTGTGCTCGAACATAGTGTTCGTGATGGACAAACCGTGATTTGCACAGAAGTCCAACAACTGAACACCACTCGGATTCAGATCAGAGGGGCCGTTCCTCCCAATCACACCTCTCCAGGTCTCACTGTCATTGCCCACGTGAACGTTGAAGTCCCCCAGTAAGACTACAGAGTCTCCAGGGGGAGCACTTTCTAGTACCCCCCCACAGACTCCAAGAAGGCTGGGTACTCTGAACTGTCATTCGGCGCATAAGCGCAGACAACAGTCAGTACCCGTTCCCCAACCCGAAGGCGTAGGGACGCTACCCTCTCGTCCACCGGAGAAAACCCCAACATGCATGCCTCAAGCCGGGGGGCCACGAGAAAGCCCCTCAAGGAGATTGGACCCAGAACCCGAGCTGTGCGTTGAGGTGAGCCCGACTATATCTAGCCGGTATCACTCAACCTCCCGCACAAGCTCAGGCTCCTTCCCTGCCAGTGAAGTGACGTTCCAAGTTCCGAAAGCCAATTTTAACAACCGAGGATCGCGACGCCCAGGCCCACGCCTCCGGCCACTGCCCGATCCACACTGCACCGAACCCCTATTACTACCCCCCCCACAGGTGGTGAGCCCATTTGAGGGGGCTGGGCCCGGCCGGGCACCATTGTTTAACCAAATTAGCAAAAAATAAATAAATAAATAGGGATATTTAGACACTTTAAATTCTGGTATAAAGAGCATTAAATAATTTCAGAGTTTGTATAGAAAGGATTTTCAAACGAGTAGTAGACATAACAATAACGAGGGTAGATGTTATGTGCAGGTGTACACTTTTGTGCGTTTTCAGCTAAACAGCTAAAGAGAACTGACAGTTAAAACCTGGTGGAGTGTTAGGTGTTAAGTAAAAACAGCAGACATTGAAATTGTTAAAACAATGAAACATACCCCTATGTGTGTAAATTAATGCAATCAATTTATTGAAGAAAATATATTTATCTTATTAAGGTAATTATAACCATATTATTTATTTACATACTCGCAAAAACTGCAATGAAATTACAGGTCCTGTGTGAGAGGTTTTGTATTTCCCTGTGGTGATTAAAAGTGAATAGAACTTACTTTTTTTTTTTTTTTTTATTCTATATGTTTATGTAAAAATGTGAACTCCCTTTTTTAAGTCCCATGATTTATCTTATTTTTTGGTAAATATTTTATACAGGACTGCATTTTGGCTTCATACAAAGCAATTAATAACTCAACAGAAAAACAAACATAGAACAGGACCTGTGTTACGCTGACTTACCTCGATCAAAAAGCGGCTGTGCAAATGAAGCGCAGAGCCACAGCACCTTAACGTGCAGAAGGGAGCCAGGCACGCAGGTAGCAGAAACAGAGATATTTGTTAAAGGTGTTGGGACACCAAAAAACATGAGGTACAGATAACGAGCGAACATAAAACTTACGACATGCACGGAGGATGGGGAACACGGAAACTAAATACAAAAACACCCGATTATGTGCACAAAAATAAACCAATCAAAGGAACGAGTTAATTAACTAAACATACGACCATCAATGAAAGTTAATTAACTCCAAGAACAGAACAGAACAGAAGAGAACAGAAAAACAGGTGCCCGAGGTACCTGTTACAGTACCCCCGCCCCTACGGTCGCGCAACGGGGGGACGCGACCAAGAAAAAAAATCCCGGGGGGGGTCCTCCGCCCTCCTTGAGCCAGGCTTGACAGGCGTCTTCTGGTGGCGAGGCGCGGCAGGCGCCCACTGCCTGCGTGACGCGGTGGACGCCCTATGCGGGGGAGGCGTGAGGAACGCCCTCTGGCTGTGCAGTTCGGTGGGCACCCTCTGCGGATGAGGCGTGGGGTGTGCCCTCTGGCTGCATGTCAAGGTGGGCGCCCTATGCGGACGAGGCATGGAGAGCGCCCCTGGCTGTGTGGTCTGGTCGGCACCCTCTGTGGATGAGGCGTTGGAGACACCCTCTGGCTGCGAGGTCAGGTGGGTGCCCTCGGTGGATCAGGAGTGGGTCACGCCCTCTGGCTGTGTGGTCTGGTGGACGCCCTCGGCGGACGAGGAGTGGACCATGCCCTCTGGCTGCGTGGTCCAGTGGACACCCTTGGCGTAGTGGGCCACGCCCTCTGGCTGTGGGGCGAGGTGGACGCCCTCTTGCTGCGGGGCGAGGAGGACGCCCCTGGTGGACGGGCTGTGTGGCGTGAGGCCCCTTGTGGACGGGCAGGAAACTTAAAACTTACGACGTGCATGGAGGAAGGGGAACACGGAAACTAATCAAAAACGTGCACAAAAATAAACCAATCAAAGGAACGAGTTAATTAACTAAACACACGACCATCAATGAAAGTTAATTAACTCCCAGAACAGAATAGAACAGAAGAACAGGTGACCTAGGCACCTGTTACAACCTGTAACAAAAGCAATGGCACTAATATTATTAATGTTATGATTTATGCATAATGTAAATATTCATGAGATTTATAACTTTATTGAGTTTTATTTAATAATTTGGGGGAAATCAAGTGGAGCACTAAAAGGAATACGGAGAAAAAAATGCTTTATGTGTATGATTCAATGCTTTATGTATCATCTGCAATATCTGCACAGTGTGAAAAGAGAGATGCTTTGATGCTCTATATATATATACACACACGTTTGTGTGTGTGTGTGAGAGAGAGAGAGCGACAGAGAGAGAGCAACAGAGAGAGAGAGAGAGTTATGAGAGATGTGTGTGTTTGTGTGTGGGTATGTGTGTGCGTGTGCAAATTCATTATTACAACTAATATTTTCCCATTACTGAGCAGTTATTCTGTCAGGTAAAACAAGAAATTAATAAATAAAAAATATATATATATATATATATATGTGTGTGTGTGTTTGTTCATAATGCTCCACTTTGAAACCCTTAGAAATCTCCATAAAATGTTCAATGTTACACTTTCCCACAAATGTGTTATAAAGACCAGACCTTCATAAAGGTTTGGTGATCTGAGGATCACATCGCTGCTGTTTGCATCATCAGGCTGTGAACTACAGCTCTTACTGGATCGGTTTGCAGCCGAGTGTGAAGCAGCCGGGATGAAAATCCGCACCTCCAAATCTGAGGCCATGGTTCTCAGTCGGAAAAGGGTAGAGGGTCAGGGAGGAGGAGTTTAAAGATCTCGGGGTCTTGTTCATGAGTGATGGTAAGATGGAATGTGAGATTGACAGACGGATCGGCGCGGGGTCAGCAGTGATGCGGACCCTATACCGGTCTGTTGTGGTGAAAAGGCAATAAGGCAAGGCTCTCGATTTACCAGTCGATCTACGTTCCGACCCCCACCTTTGAGCTTAATGACCAAAAGAACAATATCACGAATATAAGCGGCCGAAATGGGTTTTCTCCGTAGGGTGGCTGGGCTCTCCCTTAGGGATAGGGTGAGAAGCTCGGTCATCCGGGACTCGGAGTAGAGCCACTACTCCACGTTGAAATTAGCCAGGTGGTTTGGACATCTGGTAAGGATGCCTCCTGGGCGCCTCCCTAGGGAGGTGTTTCAGGCAAATCAAGCTGGGAGGAGACCTAGGACACGCTGGACGGATTATATCTCTCAGCTGATCTGGGAACGCCTTGGGGTTCCCCCAGTCGAGCTGGTGGGGTGGCTGGGGCAAGGGAGGTCTGGATCTCCCTATTTCGGTTGCTGCCCCGGCAAACCGAACCTCGGACAAGCAGAAGATAATGGATGGATAGATACTGTATTGCCCCACCTTATACCTATAAAATCTCAGAATTGTGTGATGGATGCTGAGATGGATGAGTTTGTGTAAGCTTTACTTATTTATTATTCACACAGTCATTTGTAGTTTAATAATTTTAGACTGTGATCTATTCAATCCTCTGCATATTTTGTTACTTATTTTGCATGGCCAAAGCATTACTCGGCAGCTAATTTATTTTGGTGGTAAATGGATCTCTGCACTACATTTTCACAGACATAATAGTGGTATTATATTGTGTGTTACACTGGTTTTAGTGGTTTATACAGAGCAGTGCTTTTGAGGTTTTCAAACACCTTAGGGGTCACTGCTAGACTGAGAATACCAACCAAAAATGTATAGTTAACAGCAGCCCACAGGAAACATTATCTGAGCACTGATGATGGAGAATAATTAAACACAAACTGAGCAACAACAGATCAGAAGCTCCCCTCATTCAGTGGAATGCACTGACTGTTTTCCAGAGATTCACACTAACTTACTTATTGTGCTCTGCTGAAAACCCCTGGTGCTTCAACCTCATTATGGTGCCAAATTTTCCTTCGTATCTTTAATCACTGCCTAATAAGCTTTTTAGTTCTGTAATGCTGAAAAATTAAGCATTTTTTAAATAACTCCTAAAGACATACAGTGTGGAAAATAAGTATTTAATAAACTGCTGGTTTTGCAAGTTTTTCCACCTACATGAATAAAGTAATTTTTTTATTGTGGGTACACTTCAACTGTAAGTTACAAAAGATATCAAGAAAAATCACTCTGTATGACTTTTAAATAATTAAAATGCATGAAATAAGTATTTAATCACCAGCATGGCTCTCACAGATATGTTAGTTTTTTTCTTTAAGAAGCCTCCTATTCTGAACTAATTAATTACATCTCTTTTAACTCATTATATAAAACACACATGTGTAACAGGTGCCTAGGGCACCTGTCACCTGTTCTGCTGTTCTTCTGTTGTTCATGATTGAGTTAATTAACTTTCGTTCTTGTTAGTCATTTAAGTTAATTAACACTGCATTTTCATTGGTTTGTTTTGTGCACGTGGTCGGGTGTCTTTATGTATTTATAGCCTGTGTTTCCCTTCCTCCGTGCACATCGTTTATTTTTATGTTCACTCGTGTTAGTACCTCTATGTTGTTTGGTGTCTCTAGACCTTTAATAAAGCCCGTTATTCTGCTACCTGCGTGCCTGGCTCCCTTCATATGCGCAGCCGCTTTTGTTCGAGGTAGGCGAGTGTGACAAAATGTCTATACACCTAATCATCACACTCCAGAACTTGATTGTTGATCACACAATGTTTAGATTCAGATCTCTTGTTCACCAAGCACATTTCATTTCTATCTTCATAAAATATTATTCCAAACTACATATAAAAATAATTTATGCTTTCATTGCCTTAAAGTTACATTATTTTGATGCATGATGAGTTTGAAAGGTTATTTTAATAAAAAGTTGAATAACCTGCAATTATTTTGAAAATGCATCAACTAACGTTTTAATTACAACTAGAATTCTGATTATATTAATGGTCAGGGATAGGTTTTGCATTGTTGGTAAACTGTTACTAATGATATAATAACTACATGATCAGCCCTCTCAAAATCTAAATTTTAGAGTTTTGTTATCCAAAATGTAATGTTTATTTATGCCAGTATTTAATCCCTATAGACTGTGGTGTGGTTAAACTTTGTTGAGGTGGTCGTCTGGGAGAGTCGGCGCTGTCATTTCAGCAGCTAAAATTTAGACAGTCCTCTAAACCGCTTGACTTGAGTGCTCTATAGTCTTATAGTTAAATTTTGTTTAAATTACAAGTTAAATTGTCAATAAACAATTTGACTGCCTATGTACTTTACATTTAATTTTGTAAACTGAAGGACAAAAATAAGGACAAAGAGAGCGTAAAATGGGCAAGGAGGGTAAATTCACTGTATTGCAAGCCAAGCCTTTTAAAAAGCAACAATATACTGTATAAAATGGAAGGCAGCTTATGTACAAACCATGAAAGGGTTGTTCTATGTCACACATTTAAATCTTTTTTAACCCAATGAAATAGCTTGAGTATAAGAGAAATTATTGCTCAAAATTACATAAAAAAAAGAATGTAAGTATGTATGTAAAATATTAAAAAAAAAATTAAGTTACCCCTAACAAAGCACTTTGGTTCAAAATCATCAGCAGGAGAACATTATTCAGATACAATACAATAACAAAAGATAATATAGAAAAAAAGCAGACCAAGACAAAATACAGCAGGAACATCATACCAATAACAAAAGTTTAACCATACTAAAGTATTTTTAATTGAAGCACAAAGACCAAGCTGCGGTCTCCTCCAATGATGCAATAATAAACAAAGATCTAATCCAGTAACACTTTAAATTAATTAAATTATGTGCTCATATGTGTCTGTTCAAGAGGATCAGAAATGCAGAAAGGTCATGGACAGCTGAACAGCAAGAGTCAGATGTGCATGAGAGATGTATGCGTTATATGTACATTTACAGTCATTTAGCAGAAGCTTTTATACAAAGCGACTTATATTTGTGTGTATGTATGTAATCTTGTTGGTAACCACTGGAAGTCGTACAGTAATGTATAGCATTAAAAGGCTAGTTTTGAGTTTACCTGTCTCTAGCATCCGTGTTGCCATTGTCAGCAAGTTTGCTAGACTGGTGCCAAGTCACAAGAATGCGACAAGTCTCATCTTGGTAGACATCCAGCAGAACTACTGCCCTGGTACTCTTAATGCTGTAAGAGGAACAAGATTAATACTTTCTCACATTCATTAAAGCCTATGAGGATGTTCTGCCACTAATGGAAACTTCTGTTGTGTAAATACTCTAGTTGCCACAGTACTGATTTTGATAAATAATGGTTAGAAAAAATTTGTAAAATAATTTCTGGGATGTTTTAAATGTACTGCAGTGCAATGTTCTTGGCGCCATTCACATTGGCCAGAGTGACTGACACATTTAATGGAGAAAGTTTAGAGAGAACTCAAAAACTACTGGCAGCTGAGATGAGTAACTATATACCTGGTGTGTGATGATCCCACAGTGAGCTTTAGAGGAACAATATTGTCAATGCTTATTTTCACTAGCATACAAGTTTGGCCAATTATCCACATTTACATGTGGAAGTGGCTGGTCACCGGGGCAAGGCATGTTGGAGTCACGGTAAAGAAATCGAACTTGAAGCAGTTTGTCATCTAGTTGCCTAGTGGAGTGGGTCTAGAGTCACCACCCAGCATCTGTATACACATTCTTCCAGCTGACAGTGAAGAACCTGGTTTTGCATTCAAGGGCAAATCTCTCCACTACTTCCCCTTCCTGCCCTTTCTCTATCATTTTTACAATCTTTTTTTGAACTCCACCTGTCCTTTCCCTGATGAGATGTGGGTTGGTTTCAGATGTGGGTCAAGCTTCAGAATGGAAAGGATAAAGCCTGGGCTGGCTTGTTGGTGCTGCAGAGAGCCTGGGCAGTACTGATACTATTGAGGTTGAGACATTGAGCCAGATTTCTCAAGACACCATAATCAGCCCCCAGATGAGACAGGACTCCCACAAACAAGTAATGAAGTAGGAGGGATTCGGGACAGTACAGGGAACAAGCAGCATGTTAGTAAACTTTATAGGCTGTGTGGTAATTGTGAGTGGTTTAATTTTAAAACCTGTGCATTCATTCTTAAATACAGAGGGCATAACTTTAATAAAGAGACAGTGTTGAGAGCTAGCAATGATTTTTTGACCAAAATTTGTAAAGATATAGCTTTCTGAAAAGAAGGATAGATACTATGCCACTGAAAATCTGGATTAAACCTGTTTACATTTTTTGGCTTTTTTTTCTACATATTTTAAACTAGATCATTAGATAATACCAAAATCTTTATGAATGGACAGCAAATAATATTCTGAGACGAAACATATTGGTAATTTATGCAGAGGATAAAGAGAGTTTAGTTCTCTCAATAAAATGTCACTCTAGTAATGCTTCTATCAAAGTAATACTTCTATTTTTGTACAGCCAGCTAAGCTCTGTTACCCAAGGGCGACCAGATGAACCACTCGATATATTTTCTTAGATGACAGGTTGAGGATTGTATCTCCCATACAACTCATATCAATTTATTTGTATCAAAAGGAAAGCAAGGCTTCTGGGGGGTGAGACACTTTCAGAGACAACATTCATCGATTTCAGATAAGCAAGGTCACTTTGAAATTTTTGTATTGTCAAATTTTTCTTGTGCAGCAGGGAATGCAGTATTGTGAGACACACCCAGCTTCAGAGCACTTGATATCAAGGCTCCCAAGATTAGCATGAAGAGCACACAGTGTGCAGTGCTAATCCATCAAAGCGTTGCAAGCATCATATCAAATCCTGTTTGGTACTTTGAACATGGATAATCAGATCTTTATACTATATTAGTTACATACAGAATGGACTCTGTCAATGCATTCACCATTTTGGCTTTTATTACATCAAAAAAAAAATTTCTCTAAAGTTTGGTAGTCATGTGATTAATTTAATAAAGTTAAAAACTTAATTAAGAGTTTTTTTTTTTTAAAGAAATTTTATGTATGTTGGATTGTACCTAATTGGTAGTGTAGTGTACCTAGCTGTGGTGTATTTTAAAGGTAAGAGGGGGCAGATCCAGAAATGTTCCTGTAGGCCAGAGTCAGTAACTTGTACTGAATTAGCGCAGCTACAGGGAGCCAATGGAGAGAAATGAGTAGTGGGGTGACTTGGGCTGGTTGAATACAAGTCGGGCTGCAGAGGCCTGATTGTGGAAGCTGGGAAACCAGCAAGCAACACATTACAATAATCAAGCTGGGATAGGATAAGGGCTTGAACTAATGCTGAGTAGCATGTTCAATAAAAAAAAAAGTCTGATCTTCCTCATGTTGCAAATAAGGAATCTGCAGGGACGGGCAGTTTTGGTAACATGATCAGAGAATTTAAGGTCGGAGTCAATTGTGAAACCAAGATTATGGACCGAATCGGTTGGAGAGGTTGTGGAGACGTCAATTTGGAAGGTCAGGTCATGATGGATTAAGGGTTTATAAGAAGCTCTGTTTTTGCTAAATTTAATTTGAGATGACGGACCTTCATAAGGCAGGCAGATATCGTGGTATCATCAGGGGCAAAGGACAACTGAAGCTGAGTGTCATCAGCAAAGCAGTGCTAAGAGAAACCATGTGCCTGAATGACTGTGCCTAGTGATATTGTGTATGATGAAAAGGGGAGAGGACCAAGTACAGAGCCCTGAGGAACACCAGTGAGTACTTGGTGAGAGTTAGAGATCTCTTCATTCCATGACACTTTGAAGGTCCTTTCTGTTTGTTCTGAGTAAGAAACCTAGAGACCTGTGTAGATACCACCCATTTAAGTGTTTTAGACAGGAAAGGTAAAAATAATACAGGTCTGTAGCTCTTGAAAAAATTTGGGTTGCGTGTTGGCTTTTTGAGGTTTGACTATGGCCTGTTTGAAAGAATCAGGAAAAGTACCAGACATGAGGGAGGAGTTGATGATGTGTGTTGTGATCGAGGAGGCAATGGATTGAAGAAGGTGAGATGGGACGGAATCATGGGGGCAAGTAGTCGGGTTACTGGCAAGAAGAATCTTGCAGATGTCAGATTCTGAGACAGGGTAGAAGGAGGAGAAAGTTGGTTGGCTGGATGTATGAGCTGTAGTGTTGTGGAAATGGGGGGTATGAAAGAGTTTGCTGATGCCCTCAAATTTTTTTTTTAGAAGAAGGTTGCAACTGACATCAGCTGACAGAGAGGTGTTGGGAGGGGTAGAAGGAGGAGTGAGTATAGAGTTAAAGGTACTAAATTAAGTGTGGGCACTGCATGAAGTGATTTGAATCTTGAAGTGGAGTGATGTGTAGGTCAGAAGTGAAACAAGAGCATGTCATGATATGGTGATATCAGCCCGGTGGGTAGCTGAAGTGCAGAGTAGATGGAGGTCCAGGCTGGAAATAAGAGCAATAAACTCCGTACCGTACAGTCGGTCTAAGTTCATTACCAATAAGGGATTGCACTAAACCATCGTGGTTGTTATCTTTGAACAGATGCTTTAATGCATATCACATTATCTCAGTAAGATGGTTAATCCTTGACCACCTTGACCTTCCCAGTATTAGTAATCTAAGACCTTTAGACTATCTAAGACAGGGGTGCCCACACTTTTCTGGCCCAAGATCTACTTTTCCATTGGACAGGTCATCGAGATCTACCAGGGTCAATCTCTATTTTTTAGGCTTTTATATTAAAACCATACACACATCATGTTAGTATTGTCAAATCTGTTAGAATTGCTCTTTTATTAAACACATTCCAGAAATGAGCACGGAGAAAATCTGATTTTAGTTACACCCAAACACACAGTATACAGCACAAATGTAAAACAATCACTGTAACCCACATTTCCCCAAATAGAACAACATGGGGGGGGTTCCCCATGCCCATCCAGTGGAGAACACTTCGGGAATTCAATTGACCTTGATCCATGTTGACCTTGATCCATGTTCCTGTGGAAGGAAACCCGAGAACCCGGAGAAAAGCCACCTGGACACGTGGAGAAATGCGAAACTCCACCCGCTTGGGATTTGAACTGGAAATTCCTAGTGCTGAGAGGAACACATGCTGACCACTAAGCCACTGTGCTGCCCCCAAACAGAACATGAACATTAATAAAAGCAAATGCATTTTGAGTTTGACATTGTAAAAAAATATTCACACTCCCCCCCCACTTTAAATGAAAGTGGAGCATTTTAGTTCTTTTTGAGATTTACTCGTCTTGTCAGTCAAATAAAGTGTAAAAAAAAAACACAAACAGAAACTATCTAATGTAGATGATTCTCGAGGCAGTGCTTTGGATTTAAGCACGGAGGCGGGGCCACGGGCCGGTTTTGGGAACAGTGAGAGAGACGGAGCGGGGCAGACCGTTCGCTTGCACGATAGAGATTTAGATTTAGAATGAATCACATTGTGTGTGAATATGTGCGCGTGTGTGCATATGCGCTTCCGATACTGTGCTGTAAAAAAGCGCTGATACGTAACAAACGCTTTTTTTTTTTCAAACCTCCATCGCGATCGACCTGACACCCCTTCGTATTGAGCACCCCTAATCTAAGACCTTTGAAAAAAAATGTGTCCTTTTGGTTGGGATAATGCAATAAACATGAACTGCATTGGAAAATAATGGATAGTTTAACAGATGTATTTCATCTAAAGATATTCTGGGAATATAACAATTGGATATTATAATAAATATTATTAATACTTATAAAATTTACTGGCCTGTTAGTTTAATAGCTTTTACTTTAGGGATTAAATTATTTACTTTGGTATATAGACTTTGGTTGATGTGGGTTATACAGGTACTGTTGGTGAAGCACAACTTTAAAGTTGTGCTTTACAACTCAGGTTAATTTAATGTAAAGCGTAACCATATCTTGTTGGTTACTATTAAGCACTAAAATAAATGCATAAATATTTATTGTAGTAAGAATGGAAAAAGTAAGAAACCAATTAGTTTGGTAAACATCGTATGGATTTCTTATACTATTGTTTCTGTCAGCTCGCTTACCTCGCACGGAACGGCTGCACAGTGGAATGTTCACAGCTGAAGCCCTTTAACGCACTGAAGGGTGTCAGACACGGCAGGTAGCATAAAAAGGTTTATTAAAGATGTAGGGACACCAAACACAAAAACAAAGCAGGTACAAACAAAACAAGGTTTTGTTTCCTTGTCCTACAAAAACCCTTTGTGATGTGCTAAATGTTACAAATCTTTCTTTACTAGTCCATAAGGCTTTTCTTTTTTGCCATGCTAGGTTATTTACAGGACTAATAATTTATATGTCAAAGATAATTGATGTGTTCTAACATGTTTGACTGGTAATGTATGTACATATGTGCATGTGTCGTATTTGGTAAGATTTTGCATGGTCTATGTGCTATGATGTGAACTTTGATGTTGATAGCTAGTGGTTTACAAATCACGAACATCAGACACCAGGAAAGGACAGATTTTGTTTACAGCTTTTGGTAAATCATTCATCTCTAATGGACCTCTGAAAATGGTCATGAATACATAAAGACAAAGGCATAAATCAAATATTTTTCAGCCCATGCACTGATTCTCCAGTGCAGTT
This sequence comes from Corydoras maculifer, assembly GCA_019802435.1. Lineage (NCBI taxonomy): Eukaryota > Metazoa > Chordata > Actinopteri > Siluriformes > Callichthyidae > Corydoras > Corydoras maculifer. Next base: position 1,918,195 of record JAFMOD010000378.1, read on the forward strand.
TCAATCACTGGAGTCTTAAAGGCTATAATCTTTGATCTGCAGAGTACTAAGACTGAGAGATAGAAGAAAAAATGAAAAAAAAAGATCTAGGAGTGGAATCTCAACTGTTTATTTGAGATCTTTTGATTATATTGTGTTGTCCTGTGGGTACAACTCTCACGTCCTACGATTCTCATTTTCATACAGCAGTGAAGGTGTGTAGGATGATGAAATGACATGCAACAGAGGCCATTTAAGCAAGAAATGACAGATATGTGTGGCAGGTGAGCGGGTGATATGGGCAATGCATTTCAAAACAGCAAACTTTTGACTTATATTATATTTTGACATATTATTAGGAAATAAGGAAACAGGAAACAGTGCATTGTAATTATTGAGCCAATAAAGGACAGGGACTGTATGGACAGTAGAACAAGTAACTGAAAGGTACATCAAACCTATTTCTTAGCGCACATGTAAGAATATATTACACAGTTGATTAATACAAATTATCACAACTTAATAATAAAACTCAATGCCAGAATGAAGCAGAGAAAGAGGTGGACTGAAGGCAATAAATAAAAACAAAAGACATGCATTAAAGAGTTAACAGTTTACATAATTGGCACTTTATCGCATGTCTTCAAACGCAACTTAATACAGGTTGAAATAACAAAAAAAGTTTCCATTCCATTCAACTGTAAAGAGTATACTTTAATCAACAAATTTTACGTCAAACAGTGTTAGAAAATCACTTCTAACATTAAACAAAATGAGCAAAGCAGCACCCCCAGCTGAGAATAAGTGGATTAGGGTCTTGTGTACCGATGAAACAATAATTTAAAACATCACAAAGGGTTTTTTAATGATGAGTAGGTAAATGGATGGTCTCTTCGGTAAATGGATGGATTCAACCGGCAAAACATGAAGCAGAATGTCTAGTGGTGTGGAGCTGTGCCTGAGCCAGATTTAGCAATTTGCACAGGTTTTCACCATATTTTAGCTCTGCTCTAAAATGGCCTGCTAACATCACTTCATAATTTCAACTTCTCATTTCCTCGGAGTGTTAACTAAAAAAGGGTGCTGATATCACTGTCATGCCGATTGAACTAGAAGAGCAGGCAGGATTGCTTTACAAGGGTGGTGGTGCTTGATATAATTGGCTACTTCTATTAAACAATCCAAGAAAAAACATGTAGTCATTACTTTTTATCAAACAGAATTCATACAGTAGGTTTAACAGTTTAACAATTTTAGTATCTTTCAGGAGAACTTGCAAGTTCAATTACTGTATAGGAGGCTTTAGGATACACAGGAAAGTCCAGCAAATGCCAGGACAATCTCTGACAATTGATTAAAAAACTAATCTAAATACATGTCTATACAAAAGACATATACACACCTGCAGATTTACTTCACTTTGAATATTATTATATGTAAAGAGAACTAAACACTTATTGCCAGTGCTCTCCTTTAATTTATTTAAAGCATTAATTAAAAAAAATCTTCTCCAAATATATAAAATATAATTTTACCATTTACAATTAAATATAATAAATTAAAAGCATATTTCAAGCAGGTGTAACTTCAAGTTAATATTATATGTAAGAAAAATATGAACTTACATAGTGGGTTAGCATATGTGCAACAAAAGTATACTGATCGTCTCCTGAGGGTTATGCAGAAGGAGTGGTTATACCTGTAAGTTTTTCAGAATTTGTGGTCAATCCTTAAAAAGCAGGTGAACACACAAAAACACTGACATTGTTATAGACATCTTAAGCACTACACTGAAAGTATTAGTGGACGAGTGTGTGTGTGTAAGTCAGAAAAAAATTGCTGCAATTGTGTTGTGTCACCTGCATTGCAGCAGAGGCTAAAATTAGTTCTGTACAAAAGACAGGCCTGATAGTCTCTCATCTCTCACTTCTGCCCTGTCTTTTAATTTTATTCAGGAGACATTTTTACTGCGTAATCTCTATCCCCCCCGCTCTCTCTCTTTCTTTCTGCACATACACACAAATGGCATGCTAAAATGACCAGTTTGGACAAAATATATTTACATTTTGTAAATCTGATCAGATTTTGCAAAGGTTGTGGCTTGAGGCTATTTATTAATACAGTGCCACATGTATTTGTGCTAACATCCTTACTGTAATTTGACTTAACCTACCATTTTTTTCATAAGTAAAATTTCCCTCTCAATCCTCCACTTGCCTTCTGTGTGCCCCTTATTGCCTATTATTGCTCTAATGACCTACAGGGTGTCTGCACATAGACAAACCTGACAGAGTTGACTTTGATCACAATAGAGAATATAGATGTAATTTCATTTTCAAATTATGGAAAACACCCAAAGAAAACTTTAAATTCTTATCTATACACTAAAATTAACTTTAAATTTAATGAATTTTGCTTTTCATTTCATCCTTTTGAGGATGGTGTGGTGGGTTAGTGGTTAGCATGATTGCCTTTTTGGGGATTCAGGTTCGAATTAAATCTGGATGGAGTCTCCCTGTGTCAACATGGGTTTCCTTTGAGTTCTCTGGTTTCCTCCCATAGTCCAAAAACATGGATTCAAGGTAAATTGAATGCTCTAAATTGCCCCATATAGTTCGTGTCTGTGTGAGTGAGTTTTTCCAGTGATAGATTGGTGCACTGTCCTGGGTGTAACTGCCCAACACCCAAGGAATTATCCCCTGGTTGGGTGAATGCCCATCCACTATCGGGGACATGGGACACTTTTGCTGTCGCATCTGACTGTTTTGGAATGAAGTTGAATGGATTTATGAACAAATGAATCCACGACCCTAGTAGAGGATTAAGAAGAAGATGAATGGATGAATGAATAAATTTGTGATGATCAGGTTGAAATAATATGTTGTTCAGTCGTATTCATACTATGCGTTTTTCTTTTGTTTATTGCCTTCCCGGTTCAGACTTTCTGTTTTTGTATTGACCTTCATTCTCATCAGACTTAAAGGATGTTGCTCAGGCTCTATGCTTTGCTTGGGAACTTACATTTGCTATGCAGCCCCTGCCTTGCCAACTTTTACTGCTGTAATCACGTCTCTTACTCATTTTGCTGACAGCATTCCTTCCCCTGAGATATTTAATGGTAGGTAGTGAACCAATGGAAGGTTTCTTGCTTCAAAACCATGGGAGAAGGGCAACCAGATTAAATGATTCCTACTTGCACCACCGGGAGAGAGAGTGACCACGTGGAAGGAAAAGTTTTCTGTTTTCAACATTGGGGACATGGGACACTTTTGCTGTCTCCTCCAAGCATCATGGATGTAATCATGGGTGATATCCTGTGATATGCTCCTGCTTTACTGTCTGCACCTGTTCCTCCTGTACCTCTTCAGCTCTAACCATTTTGGGATGGGGCATTCTGGCAATATCATCCTCTGTCATTCATTTCACATGTAGTCACTGGTCAACCCACGTGTTGGTGATCAGCCAATAAGAACCTGAGAAAATAGTTTCGGTTTAACACACCTACTGCTAATGGCTTTCAGCTGTGCCACTCACACCAACGGGGCATGGGCATGGACAGCAATTATCTTCTCTCAAAACCAAGAGCTATTTGATGTTGCTATGGCAATTCTGATATAAATTTGTGGAGAAATGGCACCAGAAATTAAAGTGTTTATATTATGGTCAGTTGCCCAGAAACTGGTAACTTATTTGCTCTTCAATATTCAGGACTATGCATGTACATAAAACTTAATTTTCTTGGTACAGAATTATTCTTTTAGGGTAATTTTGTTAAGAAAAAGACACATGTGATATATTCCATAATACTGAGTGCACAGAAAATGGTGCTTTTCACCGACTTTTTCAGCATTTTTGTTTTGGTGCAACAGAAATATGAAACTGAAATTATATGACCTCAAGCTGTTCCCATCACTTACTCTGGTAATACTGACACTTACTTGTATAGTTGTGCTGGCACAGCAAATTATCATTAAACTATTAAAATATCCTCTATTAAACCCTGACTTAATTTCCATTTTTTATTCTCCAGTGACAGACTGATATTGCTGATGATGGTTTACAGCATGTTAAATGGCAAATAATTTTTAATAGGACATTTCTGTAAAACATACCAGCTATCAGATGTGCTGAATTCTCAGTTTGTCATTCTCAGGTTCACATAGTTTGCCTGTTTCCTTCAACTATGTAATGCATATTTGGTGTACCAAATTAATTGCCTTTCATGTTTTGTATAAAATCATATCTTCTGAGATTTCCTGAGCTTGGCAAAATTTGATTTGTGTTTCTGTGCTTTGAAAAATTCAGCAGCTTCTTTAATTTATTCAAAACGTCCTGTATACATGCACACATTCCCAGCAAGCATGACAAAAAGGCAATTATGAAGCACTTACACCTTAGCAAGTTTATGAAAACCTATCTTGGTTTCTCTAATTCTGTTTGGGTGCATAGCTCTAGAATTTTACTTATTTTTTTCACAGCAAATTCCCCACAAACTACTTGTGTAAACATTACAGGTGATGGACGACGGTTTAATAATTACAAAGCACAATTGTTCAAAGATAATTTCAGGAACATGACAATAATTTACAATTGTTGAGTGGCCATCTCAGACACAGAATCTTAATGAAAATGTGTGTTGTATATTCATACTTTGGAAGTTCACCTGCAGGAAAGAAGTACTGCAATAATGTCAACATATATACCATTTGTTTAAGCATACTACTATATCATAGCAACCAAACAATTAAGATGTACCTCTTCCTAATTATATAACGACATTTTGAAATGAAGTTCCAAAACAATTTATTATGCAAAAAAAAAAACAATATTATTTGTTTTTCCTACTAAGATAAAATCATTTATTGTCCCAGCATGGGGAAATTCACTACATGATCTTATTTGGTTGACTTCTGGACTGGTTTGGAGTTAAACTGGGGGAGCTAGTAAGAAAAGTAAGACTACTAGAGTGGGTCATTGGCATTAAATTGCTCATCCCTAAAAACATGGGCTAGCAGATGATTAATGGCCCTCTGGAGCCTGCAGAGAGGAGCACTTCTTGATCTAATCAAACGTCACTGCCTGGGCAATGCCACTTTTATCACAGTCCTAAACAAGCTAAGCCCTTCCAGTTTTTTAGATCTCATTTGGAAAGTAAGGCTAATCTATTCTGTTCATTAATGTCCTGTCAAAGTTCATAAAGTGCATGTGCTGAAACTAAACGTACTAAATGTCACACTCATAAATGTTATAGGGCTGAAAAGAGGCATGTGATTGTATATATGAAGGCCTATAAGGTGCATAGCATTCATTTATTCAAAAGTCAAAGGTCCTTGTAGGATTCTAATGAAAATCGTGCCATTTACTTTGTCATTTTAAATTTTCCCCATTATCCTTTCATTGCTTTAACTATAATTATGCATTACATATTTGTACTTGCAGCTACATGAGCACTATATTTATGTTTAATTTGGATTATATTTCACTTTATTATTAATATTATTATCGTATAGGGAGCTCAAATTATTAAGTCAGAATAACAAAATAATGAAACTTTAATATCCAATCATGCTGAAAACATTTAAAGAATATTATGTACACAACTGCACAAAAAGTAGGTCAGTTGCATTTTTATTTATTTATTTTTGTTTATAATAAACGGGTTATGTTTAACTTTAAATTGGTTATTGCTAACACATTTATGCACATAGTATATTAAATAAGATAAGACAAGATATGATATGATACAATTTATTGGTCGCACAATGGGGAAAATTCACATTTCTCAGCAGCAGAAGTGACAGTAATTGGGAAAGTTAAATTTCAAGAAGTGCATTAAAAAAGAAAGAAAAAGAAAAAAAAAGGATAATAAAATTAGAGATCAGTAAATACAAAATAAAATATATATATATATATAAATTTTGTTTTTAATATTAAAGTATTTTAAAGAAAAAGTATTTAGACTTGTAGAAAGTAATAAATATTAGCCCTCTTATTATCCCTCATCCCTAAGTAAACAGAATAGTTTAGTCAGATTTGGAATTAGACAGTGAAAACAAAAAATGCTATGTGTGTATCTATAAAGTGAATGTAAATCTTCGATTTTAACTGTATGTAAAAGAAACATGTAAATAACTTAGGAAGTCAAATAATAGGGATAAAAACATGTTATTTGAACAGATAAAATAAATTATGCTTTGTTCCCACAACCAGTAAGTTTGGCACAAAAACAACTCCACATCCACTGTTATTTCTAGTGAATAGGAAAAATAACTATGGAAATATCAATGGCTTCATAGATAGTATGCTACTCTAGCACACAGCTTTTGTTTGTACCTGCTAAAAAAAAAAAAAGGAAGACAGAGAAAAAAAAAAAAAAAAAAAAACCCTCCTTGCACCTTTATCAGGCCTGATTTAAAACACATTGTATGTTCAATTAAACGTCCTGCTATGGCATTTCCAGTTTAGTGCTTAAACCTAATTAAATAATTATGTAGTGTGTGGCAAGATAAGAGGAACATGCACAGAATGCAATGATGTGAAAAAATTCTGTGAAAAGATATGGTCTTATATTCTAAGCAAACAATGACAGGTGGCCTAATTGTAAGTTTCCATGGCAACAAAAATATTTTTTTTCTTCAAGAGTCTTGAGACATGTATTCTACTGAATGTTGTTCGTCGGGGTCTCATGTATTTTTATATTTCTTTCACATTTATGACATGTCTGAAGGGTATGGAAGGATAGATTCCTATAGCGTAGCAAAGCTAAGCTTAATGAGGCAAAAAACAATTTAGTCTTTCTACTGGGTCATGTTAACATTTAGGAACACTGAACAATTCATTGATGTCACAGCAAAAAGTCAGACTGTCATCTTGGCCTAAATATTTTCTTTGTCAAACAACGAGCTTTGCTTTGTTGTACCCATATCTATCACTGACAAATAATGTCATTATTAAAAAGTAGAGACGAGTTCAAGATGACAGACAGCTTCAAATCAGTTTATACTAAATTTTGCTTGTGACATACTGTGGTGTGATCATGTCTTACTGAGTGGTGTGCACAAGATACTAGGTGTTGCTTAAGACATACTAAGTGCTGTACATGACATTCTATGATGAGTTCACAACATACTAAGTTATGCGCATAAAATACTGTGGGCCCTATATTACACCCTACACTTGAGCCACATTGCAATGCTCATTTCTCTCTTACACCATGCTAACAGTATATTTTACATGCCTTGTGCAAGCACTGTTTAAATAGCAAAGATGCTTACTGTAACAGGGCAACCAGCCACTAGGGTAAGGCAGCGGAGTAATGGTTGAACGTAATGTGCGAACATTAAGGTTTGCATTAAACCAATTTGTGTTGAAGCACAACAGTAATGCTCTCGGTTACCTCTCCACACATCCATGGTTCAAGCCCCATGGAGAATAGTAAGCAATTTTGACCCTTACACATATTTTAAGCTTTAGTAATTTTTTTTAGCCACCTGGTACCTAAAAATCAGGGGGCTTGCGCAAAAGTCCATAGATTGCCTTCTCCTATTCCCCCAACATAACACTTACGAATATATTGTGTGGCGATCTGGAAATGAGGTGTGCTAAAGCAAGTGCACCACTGATTGAAAACAGTCAACTGTCAGATGTTTATTGCGATTTTGGCAGTAATTGTCAAGTACGTTTTAATTCTTAGCGCATACCAGTTGGCAGCTATGCAAACTTTATCAACAATAAACAGAATATGAATAAAACATTATTCCATATTATACAGAAAAATCCCTCTGGGACAGGGATAACATGCAAACTCAAAACAGTGACAATGAACCAAGGTTAAGTCACACTCAGTATCACTGTCACCATGCCAAAGTTACAATCCAAGATAGATAATCTTTAGTTGTATTGGTGATTGTTATTTATCTGTAACAGATGGTATTATAGAACAGAGACTTTTGAGAGAACTCCACTCTGGCCTCAACTGTAAAATATAAATACTTTTTCTTTAAAATACTTTAATATTAAAAACAAAATTTATATATATTTTTTTTATTTTGTATTTACTGATCTCTAATTTTATTATCCTTTTTTTTTTCTTTTTCTTTCTTTTTTAATGCACTTCTTGAAATTTAACTTTCCCAATTGCTGTCACTTCTGCTGCTGAGAAATGTGAATTTTCCCCATTGTGCGACCAATAAATTGTATCATATCATATCTTGTCTTATCTTATTTAATATACTATGTGAAAACTCTAGAATTGCATATAAAAACTGAAACATGTCATGAGGGTAAGCAACAAACCTTAGCCCAGTATGGAGATAATCACCACAATCAATATATTATTACATTTAAATCTACACACCCAGGTATCCGTTTCCACACCAAAAATCTTAATTGTTGTTCGCCCTAACCACCACATATGAACTGGGCTAGAAGTTGGCTTCCACACCTGTCTGACAGCCACAATCTAAAACAAAAAAAAAAAGGTTACAAACACTTTCCAATATTTAAAACAGAGTTCTAAACCATTCATGGCAATTTATACCTGGTCTTGATTAAAAGACAACAGTCAAGGACAACAGTCAGAAACTCCAGACTGGCGTTCTAAGCACACTTCTCTTGTGGGTAAAGCCCACCCACTACAAGCAGGAACAACAGTAAGACACTCCAGACTGGCGTTCGGCGCACACTTCTCCGAATGCTGGCCCACTATGGATTGCCTGGGAGCTCAATATATACTCACGTTAATTGGTCTAGCGGCAGCGCTTCCTGCTAGGTCCCAGTGCCCCTCTGATTTCTTTCTCCACTGGGACCTTATGTCCCACAGGCTACATCTATTTAATAAAAGGAAACATGTGACATAATGTCTGGTGTGTATATCGTGAGCACAAAATATTATCTGGTGCACACCGGTTAGCAAGCAGCTTAGTATGTTATGCACACAACATAGTGTGCACCATTTAACATGTCATGGCATGCTTACTGTATATATATATATATATATATATACATATTTTTTTAATTTATTTATTATTATTATTATTTTGTTATTATTTTTTTTAACCCGTTACCATTAAGGATGAGATGATCACAGATTGTGACGGTATAATTATTGTCTAAGAAATACTCACAAATACACGATTATATTATTATTACAATTATTATGCAATAATTACGTTACTGAAAATGTGCCAGAAATCACAGGAACATTCATTCATTCATTCATTATGAATCCATCGCTGGGCACACACTCACTCACACAAACACACTCTATATGGGGCATTTTTTGAGAATTCAATTGACTTGATCCATGTTTTTGGATTGTGGGAGGAAAACAGAGAACCCGGAGGAAACCCACGAAGACGAGGGGAGAACATGGAAACTCCACCCAGATGGAGATTCGAACCGGGAATACCTAGCGCCGAGAGGCGAACGTGCTAACCACTAAGCCACCGTGCCGCCTATCACAGGAACATGTCTCATGTAAATGCTAAATAAAATTGTTATTAAAAAGACAACTGGGACTTTTGCTCAATGTTCACACAAAGGATTCTTGAAAACACAAAATATTAAAATATTTTGTGAAAATAAAAGTGGAAAAAAAAGGAAAAAAATAAAAAATAAAAAAAATTAATATATATATAAATATATATATATATATATATATATATATATATATATATATATATATATATATATATATATATATATATA
>JAFMOD010000378.1:1935067-2063611 GCA_019802435.1 Corydoras maculifer
TGTCTCTTTCTGTTCATTGGTGGTTTTGTGCACGTGATTGGTTTTCATTTGTATTTATTTCCTTCTTTCCCTGTACTCGGTGCACTTCGTGGTTTAGTTTATGTTCACTCGTCGTACCTGTGTTTTGTGGTGTCTCTACACCTTTAAAATAAATTCCAATTCCCTGTTACCTGCGTGCCTGGCTCCCTTCAGCGCGTTTGAGCGCGACGGCTCTGCGCTTTCTATGCGCAGCTGCTTTATTCTCTGGGTAGGCGAGTGTAACACTATGTGTGATGAAACCACTAGAAAAAACAACAAAACAACAAACAACATAACTGTTTATATTTTTTAATGAGACTTTGCTATCCCAATGTTAAACAGCCATGATATGGACACAGACATAACATGGACCAAAGGTGGATCAAATTCAAACAAATTACCTTAATACACATTTAGTAGTAGTAGTTATTTTTAGTAGTAGTAGTAGTAGTAGTAGTAGTTATTTTTAACCATATTAACCACTATTTAAAGGTCGGGTATGAGGTTTTAATCTCTCTGTATTTTATTAAACACACTTATTTCAAGTCATTGGGTTGGGGTAGACACACTTCTATAAAGACACACCTTTTTGGATAACTGTAAGTGGTATTAGGATTTTATTGCAACTTTACCTCTATAATTGTTATTTGAGGGTGAGTCTAATATGATACCATGAAAGACCCATGTGTGAGGGATTTTGTGTGTTGGCTGGATTCTGAGATCTAATTTGCTTCAACAGTGACTTCTGCTAGATGACTTCTGCTATAGCTCCTGGTCCCTCATATTAGCACCGGAACTTTGCCATTTTGCCAGAACACTTTGTGCTCGTGTTCCGTTTTGACACACTATTTTTTGGTGTGCGTGTAACCTTTATCATAGATATGGTTGTAGCATTTCTGGGGTGTATGATATTCAGTGAAGACAATTTAAAAGTGTTTTAAAGGCGGTTGTGCATGTATCTGCACAATCTAGTGTGGGTCTATTACCAGTAATAGTTTTTGTCTTTTTTACAGTGTGTTTCTGAGACAAGCTAAGGACATCTGTATTATGGCGCAGGTTGGCTAACTGCTAGTACTTTTTGGTTCAGTTTTCGTTGTTTCTGGGACATTTGCCTTCCCAAAAGTCTACTTATAACTTACTCAGCTACATAAATAAAATAAAATAAAATATTTAAGGAACCAAAATTGGTTGGTGATTGTTATTAAAAGCAGTCCTTAAAACTACTCTCCACTAAGGGTTACATTATTTATCTTCCTTTGCTTTATATACATAGATAGATAAATAGATAGATGTGTGTGAGAGAAGTTTTGTTTTAGTTCTCCCTTGTTCTTATTTAATTCAAATTTAAAAAAAATATTTATTCTAATTTAGTGGTAATACTTCTAAATCTGGAGATCCATTTTACCCATATTCAGACTGTGTGGTTTAATGCATGCAACGAGGACAATGAGGGCTCTTATGCTTCTCCTAACCTTGTAGGGGTGTACCAGTTACACCACTTGTGGTTATGGTCAAAGGTCAGAAAGGCAGGTGCTTTAACGAGAATAAGTAGGCTTTAACTGGGCCATTTCTGCTGCTTCACTTGCACAGTGGATTATCCTATATGGCAAATAGAACATAAACATGTTGTGAAGTGCCTTTGTAAATTGGCTCCCAGTGTTATACATTGCAATAGGAAATCACATTAAATTATCTATAGCTCCTTTACAGCTTTTATCGTCATCTCTTATTGTGGATTTTTTTCACAAGCTTTGTAGTGTAGAGCAAAGTTTGATTTTAGACACTCGGGAATTTAACATCAATTCATTTTAGTTTCAATTAAATCATTGGATCTATGCAGACCACTGGGGCTCCTACATGTGATATACCATGTGATATATCACTTTGCTTAAATGCATATTTACAATTGAATGAATGAGCAGTTTATTAAACTGATGCAATCAAAGTAAAGTATATACTGTACATGCTTTGAACTTTTTTGCATGCCGAAGTGCATGTTCAAGTTATGTATGTGTATTGCCATTGCCTATTTGTGTCACAAAGCTGAACCACAAACATGGTAAATACTGCAAAAAACAGTAACCAGACAATGGCTATTTTAAATTGCACAAATGTGATAGATCAAATGCAGTTTAGAGCCTCTGTGGATACTTTGTAATATTGGTTACACCTAGATACTGTTTTCTGTGAGAAAATCTCACAGCCGACACCATGATCCTTAAACAAGGGTTGAAGGGTGAATAACAATTCCAGAATACAACAATGGTTTGGCCACTGAAGTTTGGCTCAGTAGGAGAAAAAAAAGCAGACTCATATCTTTAAATGTAAGAGTGCTAAAAAAAGCTGGCAAATGTAAAAAAGAAAAACATGAAGGATTTCACTATGCAAGGTTAACACAGGACTATGTGCAAGGTGCAGTTATTTTCAAATTACTATTCCAACTTATATTACATTTTACCTTCAATTAGGTATTAGTAAACTGTATCAAACCTTCTTACATTTTTAATGGAATTGCTATAGTTATTTTTGGCTTAGGTATATGGTGGTTAACAAAATTGTGCTAGCAACATTGTCAGTTATTAGGATGATATTTATTTTTATTGGTAGTTTGTAATCAATAATTGCAGAAAGAGTGTGCAGATATAAAAGTTTGTAATCAATAATTGCACAAAGAGTGTGCAGATATAAAACATTTTAACACTGATCATTGAATTAGATAAATTATCATAGGATATTTATTAAACATAAATTTTAATAAATACAAATAGCCTTGGGCGGCACAGTGGATTAGTGGTTAGCACGTTCACCTCTCAGCACTAGGGATTCCCGGTTCCAATCCCAATCTGGGTGGAGTTTCCATGTCCTCCCCATGTCTGTGTGGGTTTCCTCTGGGTTCTCTGGTTTCCTCCCACAGTCCAAAAACATGAATCAAGGTCAATTAAATTCTCCAAATTGGCCTATATAGTGTGTATTTATGTGTGTGTCTGTGTGAGTGAGTGTTTGCCCAGCGATAGATTGTAGACAGAAAGAACTTGGATTCTAAGAGGAGTTTGAGCTGACAGTAAAGCTATGTTTAATTAAAAAACTTTTTAAACAGATAACTGTATAAAACACTTTAGGGTGCTGTACTATCATCACCTTTTACAAAGAGAACTAAGTCAAACCCTCAAAAGAGAAAGGTGTGTGTGTGTGTGTGTGTGTGTGTGTGTGTGTGTGTGTGTGTGTGTGTGTGTGTGTAGACTAGTTTTGGTTAGTTTTGTGTATGCTTGCTAAGAATAGATTATTATTTTATTAGTGGCTCTTGTTAAAAAAATATGCATGCTTATAAATAATGCTAAATGAATAAAGACAGAAAATAATGACCAATACAACCCCAAGCTAAGCAATCTCAGTAGAAACCTGCAGTTCTAAACCAGGCATCTGTTCAACCAGGCTGTCGACAGGCATTTGGCACTTCTTGCCAAAGCATAAAGAAGTATTTCATAAGCAGATTACAACGCTCACTCAGAGTCTTGGGCTGGGCTAAACAGAAGCCAATGCATATATTCCAAGACAAGCACAACGGCTCCCTGCATGGGCTTTTCAGCCACATCCAGCTCTTAAAGAGCTTAATTTTGTGTTTTCTAGAAACCCCAAAAGCCCCTGTGATTCTATATGGTGTTTCATGTCAGAGGCTTAGTGCTAATGCAAGGTTAGGATTCTTATATAGAAAGGCAGCATGTGCCCAGTCCAGCCTGCACACAACCTGTTCCAGATTTATGTATCATGGTTGCCATCTGCGTCTTCCCATATTATTTTTATCCAGACTTTCTCTGCCTTTCAGGGGTTTTTAGTCATAACACTAATGATGCTTGTTCATGTTCACTCTGGTACTTGAAGCATAGAGGGGGGGAAATGTAATAGCTATAATTTTTAACTACAGACATAGACTTAAAGATTCTTAATTACTCTGTTTTAAATGAGTTTTTAAGCTTAATGCTTAATCCTTTTCTCAGTTACTGCCTGGTGTGTAAGAATACATAGACTCAGCAGTAAAAAGACAGGTTGCTCAAAGGATTCTTGTGGGCCTTTCAATTAGTAAGTATACTTAAGGGAGCATATTGGGGGAAAAAATGCTTTAGCACTTGAAATTATATTAAGTATCTCTTTAACAGTTTACCAAAACAGCAATGGCATAAAAAAAGAAAAGAATTGGTTCATGTACTTGAATCATGCATAATAAAAAAAAAAATCAACAAAGTCAACGTTTGTGGAAGTGTATGATAGCATAAAATAAGGAGATTTTAGAAGGTCTCTAAAGAAGAGTCTTTTAAGCTCGTCAGATTGAAAAAAGATTTCAAAGACATCTCTGAAAAGTTTAGAATTTTAGGATAGTCAGACATGCCATCCCAAGAGTGGTTCATGATATCACAAGAAATAGTAAGGCTGGTTGCAATTAGATACAAGATACATTGTAAGCAACTAAACCTTTTCACTCATTTCACTCACAATCAAGACACTGAACAGCAATGGTGTACATGAAGATAGCAGCTGTTCTTGAAAATGCATTACTGTCTTTTTTCTGTTTGCTAATATCTCATAATGAAGTTGACTTGTGGCTAGATAAAACAAAAAAAAAATCTTTTTGGTTTATAAAAACAAAGCAATATATTTGGCCATCTAAGGAGAAACCATCTAAACAGCAGTATTATTAATAATGATAATTAACCCATTAGGATTCAGTGCCTAGATTTTTCACTTTATACTTTACTAGGGTCGAGAGGGGATTCCCCATGCCCATCCAAGGAAGAACGTTTTGGGTGCTGGGAAGATACACCCAGGACAGGGCACCAATCTATCGCTGGGCACACACTCACTCACACAGACACACACACAAACACACTATATGTGGTAATTTGGAGAATTCAATTGACCTTGATCCATGTTTTTGGACTGTGTGTGGAAACCGGAGAACCCGGAGGAAATCCACACGGACATGGGGAGAACAGAGAAACTCCACCCAGATTGGGAAGCCGTGCCGCCCTGTGGAATTTCATATTTATGTAAATAGGTGTGTTATAGTCAGGGGCAAAAGAATCAAAACATACCGCAATGTTAAATCCAGAAAAAATGAGTAACACTTGAACATGAGCATGAACATTAACATAAAATTTATGTACATTTGAAAAAGGGCACTGAGTTCATCATTCTTGCATTCTGGCAGATGCAGATGAGGAGCTCCTAGTATCCTAATCATAATATACAAAGAATTAGCACAGTGCAGGTAAGGACTTTAGCACCTCTTTCTAGAACTGCAAAATTAAAAGATACAGAGTGAAAAGGACTCCCTGGGCTGTCAGCAGGGATAACTGTAACCCTAACCCTAACCCAGCCACTTGCTCTTTTCTGGTTAAAGTACTGATTGTAGCAGGTCGACAACTAACCAAGAAAATCATTGCTATTATTTATTAACTTTTGTCTACATTAATGAACATGATAAAATTACTTAAATCACTTAGTCATGTATGTCTGATACCTGTAAAGAAACTGGTAATGCTTGCAATACAATGGTATCAAATATTTATTTTATTAATTCCTTTTCCAAACACAACCAGACACATACATTTTTGTTCTGTTAATATTAATTTACAATAATTACTTATTTACAGGCGGCACGGTGGCTTAGTGGTTAGCACATTCGCCTCTCAGCACTAGGGATTCCCGGTTCGAATCCCCATCTGGGTGGAGTTTCCATGTTCTCCCCGTGTCTGCGTGGGTTTCCTCCGGGTTCTCCGGTTTCCTCCCATAGTCCAAAAACATGGATCAAGTTAATTGAATTCTCAAAATTGCCCCATTTAGAGTGTGTCTGTGTGTGTGAGTGTGTGCCCAGCGATGGATTGGCGCCCTGTCCTGGGTCTATCTGCCCAGCGCCCGAGACATTCTCCCCTGGATGGGCATGGGGAACCCCACCGCGACCCTAATAGAGGATAAGCGGGAGATAATGAATGAATGAATGAATGAATACTTATTTACAAAGTTTTAAACAAATTTACTAGCATCGAATCTTTAGATCACTGTTAATTCATGCATGTGAAATACAATTAATAACAAGTGAATTTTCTTTTGTTTAAGAAAATCTGTAACATTTTGGTAAAATGATATCATGCTAGGGTGGCATGGTGGCATAGTGGTTAGCATGTCCATTTAAAGTTGAAATCCAGATCTGTTTGGATTTTTCACATTCTCTTAATGTCTGTGTGAGTTCTCCAGGTTATACAGTTCCCTTCAAAGTGAAAAGTCCCTATCTATATAACCCCTATCTAAATTGCCCCTGTATATATATATATATATATATATATATATATATATATATATATATATATATATATATATATATATATATATATATATTGTGTGTGTGTGTGTGCATGTGTCTATGTGAGTGAGTGTGTGCCCAACGATGGATTGACGCCCTGTCCTAGGCGTATCTTTCCAAAACTTTCTCCCTGAATGGGCATGGGAACCCCCCNCCACGACCCTTGTAAGAGGATTTAGTGGAAGATAATAAGAGCTGAGATATTCTATAGTGGTGATTTCGATTGCATTCTATCCTTCACTCCTATTTTCACCACAAACTTCATTTAGGAAAATTGAATTCTGCCTGATGGGAAGGTCATGGGTAGAATTTTCACTTGATTAATGAATAATAAAGAAAATGGGTGAAAACTATTTTAAATGGGCTGAGTGTTCAGGGCTTGAATCACATAATAGCCTGCTCACAGCAACCTCAAGTTTGGTGCCAACCGTACATATAAATTATGGCATGGGATATTTCATAACTGTGCAAATTTCTTTGCCTGGATTCACTCCAAGTCCTCAATTAGTGTGTGTTTTCCTACATCCAGCAGACTTACCCATAGATCATGGTGAGGGAAGCAGCCAATGCTGGAACTAACAAAAATATTTCTTAACTGAGTATTTGCATTAAGAAGATAAATTGTTACATATGGAAGTGCATACTTCTGTTTTTTGTGTGTATACACACACACACACACACACACACACACACACACACACACTTTTATATATATATATATATATATATATATATATATATANGAGAGAGAGACTTTGTATATATAAATTTGACTAGTCTAGATGCTTTTAACTGTGATGTATTGTTGAGCTAGAACGCTCATGCAAAAAATAGAAGGATTTTTATGAATTAAAATGCTTTTCAGAATTAATGAGAAGCATTTGAGAACAACCCACACAGTGACTTCTTTTTAAAGTATCATTTGAGAGAGTTACTCAAATAAAAAGGAACACATCAGCATACATATGATGAGGGATGCCATATGAAGCCAGTTTTTAGGTCTGTTTTTTGACCAAATGTATTATAAATTCCCTTTTGTCAATACAAACATTTTCTCAGATTTAATATAATTGTTTCTAAACATCAAACATTGTTTTCACTTGTGTTTAAGAAATGACTCATTTAAAGGTCAATATCAGATTGTACGATTGTATGCAATTAAATATTTTAAACTACGCAGTTCTGAGGGAGAATTTTCTACCTGCTGTTAATGGTTGTGAATAGCAATTTCATGCCAGTATCCTGGTAACAAGCAGCCTTGCTGTTATTTAGTTTATGTCTTTAGACGTATAGTATTTTTAGGTCATTATACATCAGCACTGCCAAACACTCACTGTTTAAGACTTACACTCACTGCTGGCTTTTCATGAAAGCAAAATAATATGTTTTGCCAGTCACTGTCACCTAAAAACTGGATTAAGATGTCATCCTTCATCATTTGTATGCTGATGTGTTCCTTTTTATTTAACTCTCTAAATTGATACTTTAAATAGAATACACTGTGTTTGTTGTTCTTAAATGCTTTTCACTAATTCATTTTGTGCAATACTGTTTCTTAATGACACCTTTCCTTTCTTTTTTCATCCTTCCCTCTCTGATGGTGGCAACGTAACTGACTAAAAACATTCTATTGGTACCCAAAGGTAAGTAAAAAAAGATCTTATAATGTATTAATGCAGCATTCTACACTCCAATCCTACATTACTAAAGGAGGAACTTTTGCATATGATTTCCTTAAACACAACATAATTAATTGGCTATTTGGTATTGGTAGAAATATGGGGACTTTACATTCTACATGATTTAAAGTGCCATCTTTGGTTATACACAGATAAAAGTTCATCATGAGGTCATCATTCTTGCATTCTGGCAGTTGCAGATGAGGAGCTGTTAGAAGGGGTTGTAGTATCCTAATCATAGTGGACAAAGAATTAGCACAGTTCAGGTTAGGATTTTAGCTCCTCTTTCTAGAACTGCACAATTAAAAGATACAGAGTGAAAAGAACTCCCTCAGCAGGGACAGCCCTAACCCAAAGGTAAGTACAAAAAAATATTTTATAATGAAGTTATGCCGGCAGCACGGTGGCTTAGTGGTTAGCACTTTCGCCTCTCGGCACTAGGGATTCGTGGTTCGAATCCCAATCTGGGTGGAGTTTCCATGTTCTCCCCGTGTCTGCGTGGGTTTCTTCCGGGTTCTCCGGTTTCCTCCCACAGTCCAAAAACATGGATCAAGTCAATTGAGTTATCCAAATTGCCCCATATAGAGTGTATGCGTGCGTGTCTGTGTGAGTGAGCATGTGCCCAGCGATAGATTGGCACCCTGTCCTGGGTGTATCTGCCCAGTGCCCGAAACGTTCTCCCCTGGATGGGCATGGGGAACCCCACCACGAACCTAATATAGGATAAAGCGGAGGATAATGAATGAATTAATTAATGAAGTAATACAGCATTCTACACTGCAGTCCTACATTTCTGTAACACCAATAAAAGAGGTGCCATCTTTGGTTATACACAGATAAAAGCATTTGAATTAGGATTAAGAAGGCAAGCATTTAATAAAATTGTATCAATTAATTAGTTTAATCTAAACAGGGTAAATCCATTAATTACAATGGATTCCATTTGTAGAAGAAAAAATTTTTTGGGCTGTTACCGATCAAAAGTACAAAAACGAGGATCTGTAATACCATGGGGTGCAAGTCCATATGTCAAATATGGGGCCATCTATCCTGGGGCTAAAGCTAAGCTGATCAATGGGTCATGATCACAAACCCTCCATCAAATCCACAACAGAATGTAACTTGTAAATGACCATAGTGGTAAATATAGGCAATATTGGCTGAAGCGCATGAGACAGAGAACCACCAAAACACACTCAGAGAGTACTCACTCTTACTACAATGTTACTTCTCAGGTGATTATATGAGAAAGCATATAAAAACTCAAAAATAGATTTGAAAAGCAAAAGAGGGGGAACCTACTAATTTGCTTCAAACGTTCTTGCACCAATCATGGTGGTAGCAGCTCTATCCTACTGTGCTGCAATTAACTAAAATCATTCACTTTGTGTAAGCATCAAAAATTACACCGCTACTGAAATTACAACCAGTATTCTTTGGCCAACTGCTAGAGGTCTTTTAGATTTTTTGAAGTAACTTTATTTCAAGTTGGTTTGATATCTTTACAAATGTGTTCTGTTGGATTTAAATTTTAACTCCGTGCTGGCTTCTTTAGAATTTGCATGTACTTTGTCTTCTGGGTGCTGGTAATGTACGCTTTGAGACATTGTCATGATGGAAAAGCTATGATCTCAACTGGAGACCCAGCTTTCTGATGCTCTAAATAGCCTCTAAATAGCTTAAATTTAATGAATTAATGTACACAGTCAGGCATACAGTTCCAGAAATATAACATTAAAAAGTTTTAACCTCCACCATGTTTGGCCATTGGGACCATATTTTGTTCAAGGAAATGTTTATTTTGCTATAAAACACAAAGGCATACTTTAAAGTGAAAGCTGTTGCAGAAACATTGGGACTTCATTATATTAGTAAAAAAAATTTAGGTCAATATTAACAGTGGGATAACTATTTTGCCAAAGCTTTCCATTTTATTCCGATAGCTACATTATTGCATAAACAGACACTGTTACATCTTGTGTCTGTAGTTTAGCATAATTTTTCTTTTTCGAAATCGATGATGTTTTTTAGTCACCACAAACAATTGTTCTCTGTACTCTTACATTATTTTTTCTTTCATGTTTACATCCATATAAGATTCATGGGCTGTAAACTTCTGAATGGTTTGACTATGAAGACAAGAATACTAAGATTTCTGATGACGGACTTGTATTCTTAGGGTTGCTTTACCATGCTAAGTGAGAATGCATAAAAATACAAAGATTGATTCAACAAGTTCATTCATTTTTCTATATTGCCAGTACCAGCATAACATAAATAAAATCCCACAATTTTGATAAAAGGGCAAAAATTTTCTTCAGTCCACTTTTGGAGATGAGTGAAATAACATTTAAGTTGTTTTAAATGCAATCATTAATTCAATGCAGAGTTAAACATGTACATACTAAATCATAAGTAAAAACTTTAAAAAACTGTGTCCGGGAGGGGTGTTTTGCTGAAAATGAATGCATGGATGGATGCCCATGCCAATATGTTTAGTAGTTCATAGAAATGTAGTATTAATTGATTTAGTTGCTGTATGATGTATTATGAATACTGGATTACAAAAAATTTTTTAAACCTATTTCTGTTTATTTTACCCAAAAAATCTTCTTGTAAAATGTAGGTTTATTTTGTTATGCTATTTGTTTAAAGTAATTTTGGACAACTAATTATGTAATACATCCAAAAGAATAAGGAATTATGCAAAATAATTTATTTTGCAGCTATAATAGTCTCCACTGCTCTGTAAATACATCTATTTGGATTTTGGAGTATAGCTAGAAAGCTTTTTGCACTTTTAATCAAATGTGCATTAGTGAGATTAAACTCTAATTCTGGATTGACTCAATTGCCATTCCAAATGATCCTTTGTGTGGTGAGAATTGAGCACTGCGTTGGTCGCCACAGTCCTATTAATGTTTCTCAACCTGAAAGTAATGCATGTAATTAAATTAATTTGAATGTGTGTTCAGATTTTAAATATATAATTCTATATAAAAGACAGTTGCAGTTTCTGAGGATGACATATCTTGCACCATGGGTCACATATCAATAATTTATAAGTCAATATATTTCCTTTGCATAAATAATATATGTGCTCTTTATTTATGAAGCATAGATAAGCACAAAGTAATGCATTAGGTACAGAGCCACTAGGTCTCCCTCAAATTTGATTTTGTGTTATGCATTGCTATGCCCCTTAAGGGGGCTGCACATTTGATGTGTCGTACTGAGGCGTTCGAACTTGCAGGTGTTTGCCGGGCAACACGCAGGTAACAGGAACAGAGATTTATTAAAAAGCAAACCAATTAACAGATAAGGTTAATAAACTAAAACGGAGAACGGAAAATTAATTCACACAAATGGTGATCAGGTGCTCTAGGCATCTGTGATATTTTGTTTATTTTGATGCTGTGATGTTTGTTACTCAAAGAGTATTACATTTCATGTATGTATTCAGCATTATAATAACTTTACGATTTAACCCTAGCAAAGAATTTTTGTGGATCAAATCTTTACCATAGCAATTTAAAGTATATCATAATACATTTAAAATGTAATTGTAATATATATATTAATGTTTTTGTGCCATATTTACATAACTTTTTAATATATTTAACATATATTTAACACTTGCCTCTTGGCTTGGTGTTACCAGCATTTGTTTTAATGATTTGTTCCTACAAATGGTGTAAATGGTGTGAATGTCACGCTCGCTTCCCTCGGACAAAAGCAGAGACAAAGTGCCTGAATGCACTTAAGGGAATACTGGTTGATATAAATGATATAGGAAGACATTTGCTATATAGGCTATTTGTGTTTCAGTTGCTTTAAGACAATTAAGACAATTGCACAACTTCTTTTGTTGTGCTTTATTTATTAAGCACCCCTCGGCGGACTCGGCGACGTGCAGCCAAGTGGCGGGCTCGGTGGCGTGCATGCACTGGAGAGCCCTCAGAGGGGGCGTGTGCTGGAGGGACCGTGTCAGGAAATGGCACGCTTAGGCCTGGTTAGCCCCCACCTCTGCCTCGGGATCGCCATCCTGCATGCAAAACATATAGACATCAACCGCAGACCCAAAGACAGAGCAACAGAGGAGTAATAGACCGGACAGGGAGAACAAAGGGGCGGGCACATTTACAGCACACACATCCTCGGCAAACACAGCCGGTAACGCCCCATCGCAGCGCAAATCAGGTGCAGCGTGCTCCGGCTCGGTTGAAGACGCTGCACGTGTCTCAGATGCAGCACGCGTACTGCGTGCACACTGCATCTTAGCACCATGCCGGCGGCATGCTCCATGCCTGGGTTTTGCGCTAGGGGGCTTGCACCAGACTGTCAGTCCAGAACTCCTCAGAATTAAGGAGGGTGCGTATCGGCAGAATATGCCCATACAGATACGCCTCCTCATCAGAGATCTTGATAATATCAAGACCCTCCTCAGTGTAGAGCGACTCATACCCACTCCCCCACAGGAACTCATCCTCGGAGTGGTACCAGTCCAAAGCTGCCAGAAGCACCGAATTACGATTGCGGCAAACTGAAGTACTTGTGGACACGACGGAGGGCTGTTACAGTAAACATTAATTTGCACATAGTTGGTCACACAGATCCGTTGAAATAGAAAGAACGCACCAAGCTCTTAAAGCGAATGGCAAGTAACATGATTGGTTTATTGAATATGATGACCAAAACACACCCATGGCTCACAATAGCACAGATACACTGACATGCCCCAAATTAAGCTGCACTGTTGAAGGCTTGCTAAAGTTTACTAAAATAAAGCCCATTAAGTTGATTCTTGGTAGTTGTAAACAGTATATACACCTCCACAGGATCCAGAAGAAAAATTATAGCTTTTGGTAATTTGTGGTAGTCGAAGCAATGGTATGGATTTGTATTGAAAACGCTCTCTTAGAGTTTCTATGTTATATATTTAGATTGCCAATCATTATCACTAGATCATTATCACCAATTTATAATAAATATCTGCATTAGCATGTACTGTGTACTTCATGAACCTCTACATTCACGTTACACTTTGTAGTATTTATTATTGGGCTACACACATGGCATTTATTAACACTCAATACAGAGCTTGCACAAAGTAATAAAAAGCGTTTATACCCAGTGATATATTAATAATATTTTTAAAATATAATTGACAGGAACTTGTTACATAAGTATATTGATAACACTGACATATTGAAGAAAATAATCCATCCATCCATTATCTTCAGCTTTATCCTATAGTGGGGTCGCGGGGGGTTCCCCATGCCTATCCAGGGGAGAACGTTTCGGCCGCTGGGCGGATACACCCAGGACAGGGCACCAACCTATCGCTAGGCACACACTCACACAGACACACTCAATATGGGGCAATTTGGAGAATTCAATTGACTTGATCCATGTTTTTGGACTGTGGGAGGAAACCGGAGAACCCAGAGGAAACCCACACAGACATGGGGAGAACATGGAAACCGGGAATCCCTAGCGCTGAGAGGCGAACATGCTAACCACTAAGCCACCGTGCCATCTGAAGGAAATAATACAATCCAAAATTGCATATTGGTGTAAATGTAAGCGCATGATTGTGTTTTACACTACATCTGCACTACCTGTACATGCTTTTTCTATATATTTCTGTACCCTATGAATGCTGGGCTACATCTTTACTCTGATTAGGGTAAGCAAAATATATAATGACAAATAGTTAATATACAATCTAATAATAAATGTAAAGATTCCTTTTCAATCATGTGTATCCTGCCTTGCATGTTTTGTATATGGATTAAATTATTTGACGTTGAAATAATACATGGGGGTAAACTGACATGTTGGAGGAAAGAATGAGATTTCTTTGGTTTAATGTCACCCTGATCTATCAGAGTAACCTTTTCACTTGTAAAACCCAAGTGTTCGCTTTATCTTCCACACTTCATTGCAGACAAACAGAGTTAAGCAAATAAAAAACAGCACGTGGCTATAGTTTATTTTCAGATATTGCCAGAAAAATAAGAAAATGTATTTTTTTTTATTTCCTATCTAAAGCTTAATGATTTATGCAGTGCTAATGGCATATAAAGGCATTTATAATTTGCAATGGAGTCCAAATATGTTACTAGATGTGACAGACTTGGCAACAGTAAAACATGTACTTTGTAACTTACATGTGCATTCTATGATCTGATACATTCCAATACAGATGTATGCATCCAATTGCGTGAAGTTAGGCAAAAACCTATGATGGATGAAATGAGAAGTGTTATATGAGTGAATATATTGTAAGATTCCTACCTAATGGCTTATCATTGTGCTACTCCATTTGCATCTCATGGATTGACAAAATTGATGATACTTGTTGATCATATGTATTCATTCATTCATTCATTATGCAAACCCACGCAGACACGGGGAGAACATGGAAACTCCACCCAGATGGGGATTCGAACCGGAAATCCCTAGTGCTGAGAGGCGAACGCGCTAACCACTAAGCCACTGTGCCGCCGATCATATGTTTTGTATCAGATAATATGTTTTGTGTGTGTTTATTACTGTGATCTGTAAGAGGCTATTCTAATAGAAGTAGATTCAAATTGTTCAGGTGAGTCTGGAATTGACTTTCTTCTCTTTTCTTTGATATCTTTAGTCAATCAATGCAGTTCCTCTTCAGTAGACAAGCTGCTTTGCTGAAACAATCAATACCATTAAAAGAGTGTTTAGTGATAATAATGTGTTCACAATATTCTATTTGAGTCTACTGACTACTTAGTTCTTTTACTTAAAAAAAATGCATTGTTTTAGGTATTACATTATACCATCAATTTTATTATTAATTCATTAAATTGTATGATTATTATAATAAACAATACAGTGATAAGAATACATCCGCTCACCTGAAATGTATAAATCTTTAAAATATACTGTATAAAAAATCTATATATATTTTTGTTTCCAGACACGTCAAAATCATTTGAATAAATGCTTGAGTAAATAACTGTGCTTATAATCTACTTAATTAGATTTGTAATCACAATCGCAGTGAGGATATTCCAAAGTTGAAGCGTTTTATAGGAAAGAACTCTCCCTCAAGTAGCAATTAAAGAAATTCTAGGGACTACAAGAAAGGCTGCTGCTTGTGAGGGGAATTTACATGTCAGATATTACTAACTGTATTGTGTATGTTATCAGTAATATTGTAATCAATTCAAAATACACTGCACAGCCAGGGGCCACAGAACAGTGCTAATATGATTAAACTGTCTGGTTCTACTCAAAATTCACGTTGCAGTTTATTTAACATGTTTTATCCAGTCAGAAATTAGTTTAAATTATTTAACCGTATTTCACAAAAGCAAGATCATTTTGTATACATGCATTTCAAAGGGCAAATGTTTCTTAGCTTTGACATATCATGTATGTGGAAAAATGCAATTCTAGCAATATAGCAAGTGTGCGTGATGAAAAAAAAATCTAAATCAATTGTTACATCTAAATTATTTACAGTTGTACTAGGTCTAATGAAACCATTATCAACATTTAACACAGCTTTAAATAAAACTACAGGAGTCTAGGTATTATCAGAATTTAGCAGCATTCACTATAGTAAAGATTTAGTAAAAATATACAACATTGTAGTAAAAACTATTTCCACTCTTGTGAAACCCATTAGTTTACTTTTTGCATGGTAACAACGTTTATTATTTATCCATGTAAACTGAAAGTAGGATTTAATTCAGTATTTAAATACAGATCTATAACTGCCCACCATGTCTCCTCAGTAAGATGGCAAGACCTATAATATCAAATGCTGCTTAAGATTCAATGAGATAAGAAAATAGATACTGTTGTACCTTAAATTATTTACTTCTTTTGCTGATGATGTACACATATTATGATGAGCATATTATGATGTCCACTTATTATGAGACCTAAAATATGACAAAAACTGTATGACTATGTTTATCTTGGTGATGATGATTCAGCTGTTAATAGACAACTTTTCTAACTGTTTTGGTGATTAAAGAAGGTCATTGTTTAATGAACACATTCCTTAGGTTTTTTTTAAATCTAACCAAGTTTAAATGATGAATTTATTATATTTAATAAAAGCTATGTAATATTTTGAAGTATGTCTTTAAACAGAGATGTAGGTATTTAAACTAGTGAAACATGTTTGTTTTTGAGGGCATTCATTCATTATCTCCCGCTTATCCTCTATTAGGGTCGCGGTGGGGGTTCCCCATGCCCATCCAAGGGAGAACGTCTCGGGCGCTGGGCAGATACACCCAGGACAGGGCGCCAATCCATCGCTGGGGACACACTCACTCACACAGACACACTCTATATGGGGCAATTTTGAGAATTCAATTAACTTGATCCATGTTTTTGGACTGTGGGAGGAAGTTTTTGAGGGCATAATTAATTAAATTAGTTCAGCACAGAGATTAGTATTAGAGTTTATGGCATATAACTATTGCACTATTGTCTTTACACTCCTTTAGGACTGTAATGTGCCGAGGATTGAGGGTAAATCTGATTCAGTAAATTTGATATGTATTTTTGTAAGTTTCATAACTTTCAGCTCTAAAAATTGCCTCTTTGCACAAAAAAATAAAATAAAAATCAGCTCCCTGGGAAAAAAAACAGGGGAAAAAGACACCTTTAATCCTCACAAAACTGTTTTGGACTTCCACACCACTGCTGTGGACTTTGACATCCTTTCAGGGACTGGTGTGGGCTTTCTTTGTGCTGCAGATCCTCTTAAATTGCCCCCCAATTTGGAAATCACTGTACTAGCCTGTCTTCGGGAGGTGGGAGGAAAATCAACCAGAACATGATTCAGAAAGTCTGTGACTAACACCAAGGTTTAGTTTGCTGTGATGTGACCATGCTACATACTGAATCAGTGTGCTGACTGTATAATCCAAAATAGATGATTATTGAAATTTTAAATAATGTTTAGTGATTTGCCACTAACCGCTGTTTTACAAATGAACCATAAATAATTGATGCTAATGTAACTAAAGTTAGGTTCAAAGACCCTAACAATACATTTATATGAACATCCAGGCACTGTTATGATTAATATTAATACTCATGGACTGCTTCTTATTCAATCAAATCCCTTGGTGTGTTAGGTTTATACATGTCATGATACATGTCTTAATAATCCTGTATGCATATAATATATTTCTAAATTAATTAGAGGATTTTTTTTTAGATTTGTGTTTCTTTTGTTTATACTACATACAAGTCAAGTGATAGGAAAATAAAAAGCAAAGACAGAGTAATAAAAGCATACCAAATAATTATGAATGTATTAAGTAAAATGCATTTAAATAAAACACTTTTACAAATAAAAGTGATATATGTGGCAATGTTACAAATTTTAAAAAGTATAAAACAGTTATTCACTGTTTACCTATGGATACAAAAATTTAAATAATACAATGAAACATGTAAATACAAGATGAAAAAACAAGATGCTAAATATTTTATAACAAAATAATAGTACAACCGGACAGGCCTTCTGCAAAATTTAAATGCATACTACTGCTTACCATTGTCTAAATGTCTTTAAGATTACCCCCAAAATAATGTATTTCCCTCCCACTCTCTCTTCTCTTTCTCTCTTACTCTCTCTCTCTCATTAATCATCATTCTTATTTAAATTTGTTTATCTGATATATTTTTAAGGTGTAATACTCTATATAACTAGCAAAAGCAGTTTAAATCCATGAAACCATGTTTGATTTCAACCCATAAACATCTGGCTTGTCCATTTGATCTTTAGCAAACTGCAGACATGATTATTTAGAAGGGAAGCGTCTTTCTCCTTGCAACCCTGCCAATGCAAGAAAGTCCATATTTTAGTAGATACCTAATTTTTTTACCTCACAAACTATAACGAGATTTTTGTTGGTTCACCACTCCAGAAAGAAATAATAACAGTCTGTGACTGTGGACTAATTTACAAATTCTTTAAAAATTGTTTTGTAACCATTCCATTTTGATGAGTATTTATAACTATTTTTCAGTGATTATAATAAATCTTTGTTTTTGCCCCAATGCACTTCTATAATTAGCTGTAATGTTATATTTTCCATGGTAAAGAAATTCCCTAAGGCAACATTTATTTGGTTTGATTGTTCTGTTTTTTTTATTATGAATACTACGAGGAGAGGCCAATTCATAACATTAGGTAGTACAAGGAACTCAGTCAGACATGTCAATGTTTTCCACAAGCAACTTTATTCTACATGAAAGGAGATAATTTATTGTGCATCACTGGTACATATTCATACACCACTTTTGTGGAACTGGTTTAATTAGTATTAAACTATTCTTCTTGTTAAATGTTGTTCTTATTATAACATTGGCAGACTATACAAAATATTTATATTCAGTCTCTATATCTGTGTCATGCGCTCCAATTACACTGCCAGATTATAACATAGATGTGTTATGTTGTAATAATTTTGTAATCGCATCCTTATTTATTGAATAAATGTAATACTTTTAATTTTAAATAGATGTAATCTTTACTCTTTTTTAGAATGTAAATAGATTTAAAAAGTTTAAAAGCATTATAAATGTAAATATATATCATACTCTCACCAAACAATTTATTATAATTTACACTTTATATTTATATCAGTTCAATATTTTTGCACTGATGGAATTATTTATAGCATTTTAAATTACAGGCCACTAATTACAGGGTGATTTTACAAACAACAAACACTTTGATAATTAAAGTGTAAAACATTTAAGCACAGCATAGGTAATATCTAATTTGAGTGTAAGTAGATGCTTCAACGCACTATATTAACAGTTAATTACCTCATAAATAAGCTGTTTAAAAGGTTAGTAATGTATAATTAAAGATTTATTACAAGGTAAGTATATGCTTAGCTGCACTATATGATCTGAAAATAGTTTTCTAGAAAGAATTAGTGAATTGTCTACCTTACAATAATTATGATGTTGATTAATAAAGTGAAAATAATAAAGTGAAATAAATATGTCAAGTAAATTTTGTAAAATTACTGAAAGAATATGGTACTAGTAATTCAGTGTTGGATACTTGTCAAATAATTAAGAAACAAAACCAGGAATCTCTTACACTGCTCACCAAGTCGATAGTCTGCAGTTTTAATAAAATTGTCCTAAAGGTCTATAATTGAAGTGTTACTTATGTTAGATATGCACCAGCAGGTGTGGTTAGCCATCAAAATTGGGAAAATGTGATCTCACTGATCTTTTTAGGCAGATGGACCACCACAAATGAATACCATGTCCAGTAATTCAATTTATGTGGTATACTGATATTTTCTAATGTGTTTTTTTTTTTTTACATCTAAGTAAAGATGTTTACATTGTACCTCAGTACCTTTACTAAACAAGCTAATATTCTTTAAATAAATTATACTGAAACATTTGTCCTTCCACTAGCAACATGTATATCATAATTTTATAATATGGAGATATTTTAGATTCTGATGTACCATAATACAACAGTCCTGAAGATGCCCTTAAGTGGCATTTATTTTTGGTGTTTCATAAAAAGGTATTACTGATATGATTTTTCTTATCTTAATGTCATCTTATGACAGGTAAGTTCTCATGACCTTTTGCAAATTGGAATTGACTGGAAAAATGTCACTTTACCTGGAGATGGGCAGATGTCAGATGAAAATAACATCTGGATAATTTGGGCTAAGGTTGCCATTTACGCTTTGGCACATCTGTTTACCCAATGTGACTTATAAAATACTAAAGCAAAATTTAATCCAAACGTGTGATGTTTTAAAGCTTATGAACACTTTTTTTAGACATCTTATTTACTTATTATGGAAAATAATTAAAAAAAAAAAACGTGTAATTGACAATAAATGTGAAACTAGGATGAAGTGTGAGGTGAATTTATTTTTCAATAGGATTGCAAGCAGGTGGAATGCTGTTCTCTTTTTCTTCTTTTTTTTTAAGTATGGATGTATATGAATGTCTAAACTTTATAACACATGTTTGTAGAAATGTAAGACGTTGAGAAAATTAGTTTCTTCTAAGCAGACTGTAAAAGATTACAAAACCATTTTTCCACCAAATAAGAATCAGACAGACTGTGCATAAAAATAGGCAATTCATGCCCAAGAGTTGTCAACTAACAAAGACCACACCATGAGCAAGGCAAGTGAATCTGTGAGGCAAATGGTGACGTTAATGGAACCATTAACAACCACCAACAACAACAATGGAAATGGTTGATCATTCATCAAATAAATAAATTTTATAGAAAATGATTTGTTTTTGTTATATGGTTGGGTGGGGGGTGGTTGGTAAGTGAGAAGAAGGACCAAAATGCTGCAGAAGCAAACTTAAAAATATATATTTTTTGCAATAAAAATATTTATATATATGTGCATAAATTACAGAGGTTGCAGGTGCAGCACATTTGAAATCACGTAGATAGTGACTGCACAAAATGGTGACATGCTAGAAACAAAGTAGAGTGGAACCCAGGGTCAAATACTGCATGTGCAGCATCAGCACAGTTGAGACAAAAAATGAAAATGCTGTAAGCATGAAGAGCGCTAAGCCCAAAAAAATGGCTGCTGAGGTGTGGTCAAGCCACTGACTACAGCCGTGCTCCTCAAGAAGACACTATAAAAACAACATCGTATTCACCCTTATTGCTGGTGGCAAAATTGGCTTTAGGAGCAGCCAGAGGCAGAACGAATCATGGCTGTTTGTGTGTTTAATATGAATTCTTACAAACTGTAAATACATTGTTATGCAACAATTTTAACACCTTCAAACACAAGCTGGTATACTGATTTTAAATAGGACTTTTGTAACAAAAAGTATATATTTAATTTTTAGAAACTAATGAACAATATTATGATGACTAAAATGTGTTAAATGTGTTTGTTTGTACAAATCTTTGTGAAGAAGCTTTATTCTGCTATATATATAAACTGCTTTATTCGCAAAGACAAATGCATACACAGGTATTTCTGTTAATATTCTTTTAATAAACATCATTGTTAATATTTAATAACATGTATATATTTATAAATCCTTTAAATGTGACCAGCATTTATAAGTCACTCTTTTGTAAAAGAGGTAAGAAAGTGCATCAAACATATTGAATTAAGAAAATCACTGACTGTGCCTGACCCTTGAGAAATCCTGGATTTGGAAATGGAGTTTCATCTCTTATTTGAAGAAACGTTTTAAAGTCATTCTCAGAAAAGCAAAGGTTTGGGCTAAAATGTATCACTGAACGTGGTTGCTTTATAATTTTGTACCAGCTGATAAAACATGAAATATTCCATTAGTTCTAACAGCATGTTTTAAACACATCTGTTCAACCCTGTCTTTGATTGCCACATTCGTACCACCACTTGACTTTTAGAGCAATCTGTTGAATCAGCAGTGTCTAGCTAAGTAAACTTACCAAGCTTTGCAAACACGGATAACATATAGACATAGACACAGCTTAACTTCAACACGTTTGCCCTCTAGCAAACTCTTGTTTAAGAGGATTCCATGAAAGCTTTGATTTTTTTTTTTTTTTTTTTTTTTTTTTTAATGTATCACTTAACCCCAACAGCAGTTGATTAAACTATAATATTTGAAGTACAATAAGAAAAAAAAATCTGCATTATTGTTCATTTTTGTTTTGTTTTGCAAGCACTGTGCACAAGTCATATTAGTGTTTATGTATAATGTACACCCTTTCAGGTCAAAATAGCTGGTCCTACACAATATAACAATAAATACATTCACTGATTAAAAACATGACAAATTACTCTGTATCCTTATTCATTTAATGAATATACAGGAGCGCATAAAATGTAGAAGCAGTGTGTAAAAGAATAAGATAATTTAACAATCTACTTATTAATAAATATCAAACATAAAGGTATGTTTTGTGATTATGTTGTTATCATTTTAAGTGTGTGTCTAAAGTTTTGTTGACAAATACAGTTTTTTTTTTTTTTACCAATTTAACATAAAGTACAAATTGATCTGCATCAAGGTGTATTTATTTTCACTGAGACCAAAGGTGGAACAAATTTAACTAAAGCTCTTTTTTTTTTTCTCTGTATAAATACCTTGTTTATTTATAGTACCAGGAATGCTGCTCGCGATAATGTAAAACATTTCTAAACTAATTACATTATTTTACACAGCAAATGCAAAAGGAAACAAACTAACCTAGATCATTCTTAACTTACACCTTTCTTATCTGACACCTGATCATAACTCGCTGTCAGACAGAATGTCTCTAAATTTAATTTTTTATAAAGTCCAGAATATGCTGACATAATATATTTAATCTTGAAATGAAATATATATATATATATATATATATATATATATATATATATATATATATATATATATATATATATATATATACACACACACACACAAGTCAAATAAAAAGACCAACCTGTAAAATCACCATAATGTGTTTAGTAAAATGTTGATTTCCTGCCACACTGTGTACATTCAATTACATAATTAAATAATGACAATTTAAACTATCCCTTGTGTTTTCTTACCTTGGCTAAGCTTAAACCTTCTATAGATACTTAAACCATACAACAACCAGTTACCTATAAACAGTGATCAAAGAACCTCTTTCATAAAACTCTTAGGACACAGAATCATTTAGCAAACTCACCTTTGGAAAATCCCTTGGTGTTTTATGCTCTCCATTAATGCTAAATGACCTCCTTTGCTTATACAGGCACATAACACAGTTACACGTTGTTCTTTCTCTGCTGGTGATCAATTTAGAGGTTTACTGGACTCAGATCCCAAGAGAACCACCACAGTGCTAAATCCACTAATCCGAGACTCAGGATAAATAGAAGATTTGTTTTCACCAGGAAGCATGAATAATACGCACTTGCACACTTGTTACAGGCAACAATGCAGATTTAAGCTCACGGTGCCCAAGTGGTGGAGTGTTGAGGAGGGATTGCAGCATCTCTTGTAAATTTTAATGACCATATTGTGGCACACAATGAAAGTTATTGCTCAGCTGGGTGGCTGCTTAGCCTCCGTAGAATTTACAGCCAGACCTTGGTAGGTAGTGCTTATTAGATTTGAGTCTTACTTCACTTGAAAGTGCCATCATGAAAAAAAATACCCAGGCACAGCAGACACACACACACAGTAAAGGCTGCATGTGAATATGATTACCATATCTTCTTTGTAGTTTATTAAATTTGTTTTATTTAGAAACATTAAATTGTATATTTACACAATATACTATTGGTGACTAGGGTTCTTACCTCACAGCAAAACTAAAAATGATTGTTGGTTAAATGTTCTTCCTGTATCTGTGTAAAACTGTGCATGTCAGATAAACTGGTGATTCCTAATAGAATCATCCCGGTGACCCGTTTTCATGCAACCATAAAATGCATCCCTAATTAGGATATAATTCCCTAATTTAGGTTTAAAAAATGGGAATAATGCTTTATACACATTAAATGAATTGACAGGATGAATGTAAGTACCAGAAATAAAGGATCTTTATATCACTTTAATATACCAAACCACTGTGATTTTCTAGAAGCAGTCTGACTAATTGGAATCAAGTACACCTTTAAAAAAAAAGATTCCAAGGCATGCTAAACAGCCAGAGTAAATATGCAACACAGACTCCTATAGATGCTATTACACCTTAAGACGTTAAAGCAGCAGCTAGAACCAGTTAAACCACTGGGCATCAGTTTTAACAATTACAGGAATTCTGTAGATGCCAAATATCTCTCATAAAGCTCTAAGCACTAGCCATAGAGTAAAAAAAAAATCAGGGTCAGCCGAGCTTAGCATGTTTGATGAGTTGGCCGAGTTTACTAAAGGCAATTCTGCCCACGCAAACAGGGTCAGTTAGCTGAATTAGTGCCCTCTCTGCAATAGCAGTACAGGCTAATGATGCTGCATCAGAATGCCATAATTTCAAATAGCCTTCTCATCTAAACCAGTCTAGCAGTTAATGCTAATTTATTAGGTTATTTTAAGCAGTTGGTTTGAATAAGAACAATCCATGCTAATGGTGGCCACCCTGGCCTTTATCTTCCCTGCTAATTACTAAATTGCAATAAGAGGTGGCTTTAATTGCTTCTGAACACCACACAATACAGATGATAAATTTACAGCAGTAATTTAGCTACAGTAAAAAAGGAGTATTTACTAGCTACAAAAGCTTTTCAACTGCTAAACTGCATATATTAGTTTACTGTAGTTTATGAGTATATTTTGTTTTATGATCAATTTATTAACATTTAACATATTTAAATATGATATAATTATATAACAGAGCAGCGATGGATTGGCGCCCTGTCCTGGGTCTATCTGCCCAGCGCCCGAGACGTTCTCCCCTGGATGGGCATGGGGAACCCCACCGCGACCCTAATAGAGGATAAGCGGGAGATAATGAATGAATGAATGAATATATAACAGAGCAGCATGGTGGCTTAGTGGTCAGCACGTTCGCAATCGCAATAGTGGTTAGCAAATTCTAATCTGGGTGGAGTTTCCATCTTCTCCCGGTATCCGTGTGGGTTTCTTCCAGGTTTTCCAGTTTCCACTCACAGTCCAAAATCATGGCTTCAAGGTAAATTAAATGCTCTAAATTGCCCCATTTAATGTATTTTTGTGTGAATGAGTTACTGTGGGCCATATGATAAATTGGATAAATTGTCCTGGGTGTATCTGCCCAGTGCCTGAAACGTTCTTCCCTGGATGGACGCGACCCTAGGCAGAAGATAATGAATGAGTAATTATATGACTTTAATTGATTCATTCTTTGATTATGTTCTTCTTAATCCCCTACTAGAGTCGTGGGTGGGTTCCTCATGCCCACCCTTCTGAAGAAAGTTTCGGACACTGTGCAGATTAGGATTCAAACATGTATCCCCAGCGCTGATAGGTGAACGTGTTAACCAATATGTCACCATGCCATGCTATATATTATGATATTTTTAAAAAAAAAAGTGTTTGCCGTTTTGTTCATATTTTATTTACTAGACTGCTACATTTTGCTATTTGATTTATAAGATTTGGCAAACATTGTGTTTTAGACAATTTAAGGATGCGGTGTTGTAAACTGTGTTCATGAAACGGTAATGCTACAAATCTATCCTGGTAGTTTTGTGGGTGTAATAATTTATTTATTTATTTTTTTTAACTAAAGCTTTAAACAGATCAGTTGAAATACTGACAGTAACATTGTTAGTGACAGGAAGGTATTGTCCTGTCTATGCTGGTCAGAAAAAATAAAATAAAATGATTTCACATGTTTTACATGGGCAGATAAGGAACTGAGACAAACTAGATTATCAAGCAATGCCTAAGGATTAAGAACTGAAGATTGTATACTTGTGGTGCAAATCAAAAACATAAATAAGCAGAAATATAAAAAAATATGGCATACATCCATATAAATTAAACAACAGAACTGGTTCAATTGTCTTCATGCAAGCTCGGTGTCAACCTGGATATTGTGATGTTAAATTTAAATAAGTACTGATTTATTTAAAGCTTACAATGCTTATCTTAATGTTGTAATGATAAAAGCACCAGCACAGCATTAGTTTCTATTTAACTGTTTTCTCTCTCAGGGCATTAGAAGTAAGCACCCATGGGAGTCTCTTTTCCCATATCTCAACATCCTGACAGGGTTTAATAGCACACCAACTTGACATGCTCTAATCCTTTTGAAGGTTTTTACCTATAGTTTTATAATACAAATATTTTGCAATTGTTCTGTCATTCTGTATGTCATCAACTGTAAAAAAATATGTAACACGTTGTACAGAGCTTCCAGACTTGGACTTACAATAAGGAAATTAAATACAAAGAAAAATATGTCACATTAAATTCAAGTTTAAATATTGCTTAAGGATAAGCTTTTTAGGCTTAACCTTTAGGCCTTTTAATTTTTTGGGATGGTACTGGTAATCAGTTTGTCACCAGAAGCATTGAAATAAAATTGCAATAAATATGTGTGTGACTACAGCTGGCAGAACTCTCAATAATTTTAATGAGCATGAATGCAATTTAGCTCACTTGTACATTTGAAATTACCACTCTTCACTACAAATCCATTTATACAGCAAATTGGTAATGGAGCAGAATTATTTTTTACCATGAAAGCCAGTGTTAGGTTACTTGATGTACATCAGGAGCCATTACAAGAAACTACTGAAAGCTTCTCATGCTAATATGTCTGTTTACTTGGTAATTATTTTAGTCAAGAGCTCAAATTAAACTAATAGAGGACAAACAAATCATTCAACTATTTTATTTAAAATCCAGTTAGGATCAGATCATGCAAGCACTCTAGCTTTGCACATCTTCCAGTAAATGACAGTAGTTTAAAATGTTAGGCTCATATTGTAAATCAGATGTCTTTCTTTCATATCACACACACACACCACATTTGGCAACCTATGATTTTTTATCATTAAGGAGTAAGTTAAAGTCACATTAGAATTTTTTTATGTCTTTTTCTACAACATTTAGTTAAAATAAATGTCAGACACTTCAAAAATCAGACACCTACATATAGCTGTCACAAATAGCACATTCAGTACGTGCGATGTGGATTTACTGTTCATCCTGAAGTCAATAATGACCTCTTTGACTTTAGTGGTGTTGCGTACCATGTTATTCTTTGCACACCACTCCTTCACATGTTCTATGTTCTAACTATTGGTGTGTCAATGTGTTTGTGCATTCAGTAGACATTAATATTCAGAGCAAAATACAGCATACATTTTATGCTGTAACTGTATGTTTCAGACTTTGCAGCAATGTCTATCAGGAAGTAAACACTTATCTGAAATGTATATTCATAAGCGTGCAGCATACACATGATCCATTTGAATTAGTATGAAGGAACTTACCAATACTCATTATATAAAAGGCAGGGACATACCCTGGACTACTCACTAGTTAAACTAGTTTTATTTGACACAGCGACAAAAAAAATTATATTGAACAGTAATTAATTAGCCTTATTCACTTGTTTACATATTTACTTGTATGGTTGGATGTCAAATCAAATGAAGTCAAAACCCACACAGACATTTATTTGTTATATAGTCTTATCATATTGCATAAAATATATGTTACAAAATGTTGGAATTACAAAAAACAGAACATCAAAATCATATGAATATGAGTGAATCCGGCTGGTCAATCCGCACAAAATAAATAGTGAGCATACAATATGACTTTAAAGAGTCAGAATATCTAAAAAAATATATTAGCAAACTTGGAATGTACTGGTTACAATGTCAAATGCATTGTTTAAAAAATCATCTTTGCATAAATATATAAGTTAAACAAAAAAGTAAGTCTTTTTTTTTTGTAGGTATTAACATATTACAAACTAGACTTGTATTTCCAGTAGGAACTACGGAGATGGCTTTGAATGCTTGGCCCATGAAGGGGTTAAAATTCGGAGAAAGTGCCATTTAAACTAAAAAGCCCTGTTTCGGCTTCTATAGCAGCACTGTGTGTGATCTATCGCTTAACCACATACATCGTTACAAGACAGACAGTTTGGGGATTATTCTGATGTAATATGATGCAGATTGAAATAGAAATGACCGAGTTATGACGATTTAGAAACTTAGAAGATTTCTCTCTCTACCGTTATAATGAATGTCTATGGCAAAATCCGGTTTTTCATTACTCCAAACAAACGCTCATAACTCGAGAAATCTTTCACCTATCGCTTAACCAAAGACACGGTTACAACCTAGACCCTTTGGGGATTATTCTGATGTAATATGATCCCCCCCCCCCCCCCCCCCCCCCCCCCCCCCCCCCCCCCCCCCCCCCCCCCCCCCCCCCCCCCCCCCCCCCCCCCCCCCCCCCCCCCCCCCCCCCCCCCCGATTAAATAAGAAATGACCGAGTTATGACGATTTAGAAACTTAGAAGATTTATCTTCCAGCCGTTTATATTGAAGTCTATGGAAGCTTTTCAGGCAGTCCTGCCAAACAAACGCTCATAACTCGAAAACTAAAAATTCAATCCTTATGACACTTTGTCATGTTAGAAAGAACGAGTATCTCTATCGTTTAAGGGTAAAATGGAGTTTCTAGGTGAAAGTTTCACGATTTTACAGAGGTTTGTTTGGCGGAGAAAAAATCATTCCTCAGACAGAGCGGGGATGACGTCACCCGCTCTAACAGCCCCATAGGAAATAATGGGGTGATTTTCAAAGATCGATAAAAAGTGAACGGAAAGTCCAATCTTTCTACAAATTTGGATTTTTGCAGAGATTTACCCCCAGTCTAAGTCTGTGAAGTTATGTGGCCGAGTTATGGCCGTTCAAAGATCGGCCCCATTCATTTCCTATGGGGATTTTTTTTTCTTAAAACTTAATTTTATTAAAAACTATAAATGTTACAAACTCCAAAAATACATAGCACAGGTCCCGTAATCATTACCTACGTAACGGTGTTCGAACCGAGTCTGTACGTCGAGCGGTTCGGGCTGAATTAATCGCAGAAAAAGGTCATAAGAAGAAGAATAAGAATATGAGTAATAACAATAGATGGCTTTTTCAAAGCCATCTAATAAGATAATAGCTTTATATCAGCAAACCTAAAGCAGTAGTAATATTATATTTCGATCAGATACAAAATAAGTAACTAGACTAGTAAAGTAAAGCTGCTAATAATATTAACCTTACACTAAAGCTATTTTTAATTGAAAATAAGTTTTGAGAACACATACCTTCCTTAATGACATATCTGTTTGGATAAATGCATGCCATTTTAAATTGAATTTGGTGTAAACAGAGCGACTTATAATTCGGGCAAAAGCCTTCAATTCATTATGATCTGATCTTCCTAATTGACCACTTCAAAATCTCTCCCACCATCTCCATAACCTTGGTTTCACAACTGACACACAACTTAAATGATCTGATCAGGTCACTTAAACTGCTTGTTCCTGCAGATTCATGCTTTACAACATCAGTAAGATCAGACCTTTCTTGACTGAACAGGCTACTTAATTGCTCGTTAAAGCCCTCATCATCTACTGGCTCGACTAGTGCAATTCATTGCTTGATGGTCTCCCAGCTTGCACAATCAGGCTTTAACAGCTGATCCAAAACTCTGCAGCTTGACTTGTGTTAAACCATTACAACCAAGCTCAAATTACTCCACTACTCATTTCTTCTGCAGCTGACTGCATTCAGTGCAATGCACTGAAATGGCCTACAGGGCAATCTCTGTATCTGTTACTGCTTACGTTATCTCTTTTCATCAGAATCAGAATACTTTATTAATCCCCAGGAGAAATTGCAGGTTTTACAGATGCTCCATTAGTTGTGTTTATATATACAAAAGTTGAAATAAAAAAATAACAATAAGTGCAGTAAAATTAAACTAAAATTACCAAAAACATGCAATAAAGTAAAAGTAAAGTGGCATAGTGAAAGTAAAGTGGTATGTGTACAGTATGCAATATATTTTAAATTTAAAAAATAAATACAATTTAAAATATTTTTTTCATATTTCACTGTGTGACAGACAGGCAGTAAAATAATAAACTGTTGCACATTTGAATTATGATCATAATTACGTTATTGCAAATTGAAGTTGTTTTACTGAGTGAGGAGTTAAACAGACTGATAATACAGATTGATGGCAACAGGTAAGAATTACACCCTGTGGTGCTCTGTGGTGCATTTGGGTGGAATAAAGCTAAATGTGCTCCTGTGTCTGACCAGTGTGTGCTATAGTGGATGGGAGGCATTGTCCATGATGGCCTTCAGCTTAGACAGCATCCTCCTCTCTGGCGTGAAAACACGCTACGAGATGAGATAGATAGATCCTCGTCTGCTTCCTGGAAAATAAACTTGGCTGAATCCGACTTCAGACAACTACACGACGAGAATCCAGCATCTACTGCGTCTTTGTTTTCACCGAATTGTGGCTGAGCGACAGAGTTCCCAACAGAGTTCCCGACGCCACCATTTAACTAAATGGACTAACAGCAGTTCGAGCCGACAGAAACTTGCGACGGTGGACTGTGTGTTTACATCAACACAGAATGGTGCAGGAACTCTGTACTACACAAACTTCAGCTACTGCTCACCTGTAGTGGAGTTTATAATCGTCTGATGCAGACGCTCTGTGAGCTGTACAGCGCTATCAGTGGACTTCAAAACACACACCCCGATGGATTGTTAATTCTTGCTGGAGATTTCCAGGCTGAGCCGCGCCACCACCTCCGATACTCAGATCACATCTCTGTTAGGCTAATTCCGGCATACAAGAGCGATCGTCATATGCTCAAAACCGGTTCTGAAGCATGTGAGAACCTTGCCTGCAGGAGCCATCTCTGTACTTCAGGACTGCTTTCAGTGTAAGGACTGGAACATATTTAGGGAGGCTGCAACCCACAGCGACACCATCGACCTGGATGAGTACACGTCAACTGGATGAGTACACCTCAGTACAGACAATGTGACTGTCTCCAAGAACATCACCAATCGCCCCAACCAGAAGCTGCGGATGACCGCAGAAGTGCGTGCTTTGCTGAGGCTCTGCTTTTAAGGCAGGGGGACAAGGTTGCACTAAGGACAGTGAGGGCCAAACTGTCCAGGACCATCAGAGAGGGAAAGCGTGCACACGGTCGGAACATCCACAGCCAATTCAAGAACAGCGGCAACACACGGCACATGTGGCAGGGCATCCAGACCATCACCAACTACAGGGCTACACCACCTGCCTGTGACGGTGACGTCTCCCTTCCAGATGGGCTAAACAACTTCTACGTTTTTTTTAAACACAGAACAGCCTGAAAAGCAAGGAAGACCTCCTTTCAATGACCAGGTGTTGTGCTTCACAGCAGCTGATGTGAGGAAAACTCTATGTAGAGTCAACCCTTAGAAAGCCTCCTGGACCAGACAACATTCCTGGCAGAGTGCTCAGGGAATGTGCGGACCAGCTGACAGATGTCTTTACTGACATATTCAACACATCAATGAACTGTGCCATCGTCCTGATGTGTCACAAGGCAACCATCATCATTCCCGTGCCGAAAAAGTCTCAAAGAAATGTTGTTATCCGAAATGTCCTGGTGTAGCCTTGTTTCTGTAAAGCACATTAAAGTACATTCTTTTCCGTACTTACACTGACTCCTGGTTAGTGCCAAAAGCGTGTCCATCTTATTCACCAGCAATCTCACATTGCCCACAATAATAGAGGGAATGTGCGGCTTATGTCTTTTCCATAAGACCATAAGATGTGTGCTGGTTTGTTCTTCCTCTGCATCCTTTGTGCATGCGTCACCATAACTCTGCCAGTATGTTCATTGTTATTTCCGCCATGCCGGCCGGCTCAATCAGCTGGTCCTGGGTGTAAACAAAGCGGCCATGCTGCTGTCCCATGGTAAGTGAAATAAGTGTTTTCATAATGAAAATGTAGACCAAAACTTTCTCTACTTCAAGAGGGCACAGCTTCACTGAGTTGCTTAAGAAAAAAATAAAAAGGGTTTAAAAATATAAATAAAGAATAAAAAGTAAAAGTGAAAAAAAACATGGTCGGGAGCACTGCAAAGGCTGCATGCACTTCTCGCGCACTTTCACTTTCACCGTGACTTGTTCACTGCACTCTAGTGATGAATGTTGCCTGTTGCTTCAACCTTACCATGGTGCTAATTCTCATTCCATATCAGTCACCATCGCTAAATGGTAAAATGATCTGTCTGCAATGGTAAGACATTCAGCATCTTACAGAAACAACTCAAAACACATTTTTTTCCTACAGCTTTTGCAAACTTGCTATAAAAACACAAACACTAAATCAAAGCTTTTGTTTACCAGATCATATAATGATCAGGTTCAAATTTGTATGTTGCTTTGGATAAAACACCAACTAAATGACTAAATGTAAGTAATTTAGCAGACACAAGTCCACAACTCTGTCATGTTCTGTGTAACACTTAAATTGATGTGATGTACACTATAATATCAAGATTACTGAGACACCTACACCTACATAGTAAAACAATTTACTCTCCTCTTTGCAGTTAAAAATGTATTTCTTAAAAGATGTTGGAGTCCATCATTGGGATTTTTTCCCATTCACACAAAAAGGATTTGTGTTGACAAACAGATTTTAGATATGTTTGATGAGTTGACTCCAGGGTATTGTGTGGTTCAGTCAAGATCCTCTTTTTTTTATGCCTTTATGAATCTTGATTTGTGCACATTTATCTTGAATGAAATAGCCATTCCAAAATTGTTCCCACTAATTTGAGTCATGTGTTTGTTTTATGCACCTGTGCAAAATACACTAAATGAAATATTAAAACAAACACAATGAAAGCAATATAAAATAATTTAGGCGATGCAAAAAGTAAAGTGCACAACAATACCTCAGGCACTGTTTTTGGATATATATGTTTACCTCAAAAAGTGTTTGCACCCAAAATACAAATTGGGGTCATCTACTGACAATGAGGAGCTGCTCCAACTATGCTGAAACTGTATTGGGATCCCCTGTCCACCTTGTCACTTACAGCAAATGTCGCCTGAAGGCACTGTTGGTCAGCCGTTAAGGCAAGCACAGCTTACAGCCCTACAAGTTAGCTAGACAAGTCATAATTCTCAATAAACTTAATGTCTTAGGCAAAACAATAGGAGACAGTGCTATTCTAAAAATCAAACTCAAGCAAATTTTTGGAAGAGCTATTGGGATCAAAGAGGAGACACATTCTATGTATTCATCATATGGTTAAATTAACAGCATTTCTTCAGAGTGCAAGCTGATTTTTCAATGTTTGTAATCGGGGTTTCAGTTTACTGTGTGAGAGTGTGCCCAGCGATAGGTATCTGCCTAGTGCTTCTTTTAGAGGATAAAGCGGAAGATAATGGATGGATGGAAGTTCTTGCGGACACCCTCAAGGACTGACTGAGCAAACCCCTCTGAAAAGATGGGCAAGTAGTTGAGTTCACCTTAATAGGCCTTCTTGATATTTTTGTTAGCTGGTTCTCCTTGTTTACCTGCCGAATGCCCTCCTTGTTTACCTGCATTTACTGTAGCATCAAGGCATCCTGATATTCTCTGTTTTGTTATGAAATTAGCCATTTAATATTTCTGACTGTTTTTACAACCACTACTGCGACTAGTTGAACATTGTTCTTGGTGAAAGGGGTGCTTGCCTATCAGTGCTGCTGCGACTCTTTCAAATTGAACATTACTTGGCTATGCTGTGTGAGGCTGTACAATGAGGCCGGACGAAACACAAGGCTCAGACATGAACGCGGCGCGACAGCCCTGAGACATGGCTAAGAACGGAGGAACAAGCCGGTGGGGACTTTCATGGTAAATCGCAGGGATAAATCTCTCTCTGACCGTCACAGCACAATTAATAACTGTTTAATTAAGCACATATTTGAAAAGAAAATTGCAAATTTACTGATTTAAACCCAATTTTGCATCAGAACGGTAGCGCTAGTATATCTCACAGACATAAGCCAGCACATGCAAACACACATGTTAATATTTTGAGCAGAAAAATGCTCAAACTTTGTATACTAGCTAATGTAATATCTAGTTAATGCGTTAAAATAAACTAATGTTATTGCTAGCTAAATTATTGCTAAATTGTTAGCCGATAGAAAACAAACAAAACCGAGGCCCTTAACCTTAGTTTGTTAACCTTAACCTAAACCTTAACCTAAAACAAAGCCAACATAAAAATTTATCTTCTTGTGACATCTTGGTCTTATGGGCAATGAAATTTCCTAGAAATATATTTACATACAAACCTTTTCAGTCGGTGTAATTTTGCTTTCACAACTAACAGCTTTCAATCACAGCAATGAGCTGGCTCTTAGAAAAAAAACTGAAATTGGTCTTCACAGAACTTTCTGGCGAGGACAAAAGGGATTGGTTTCACATGTTTTATTACACAAGTTGCAAACTGTTTTAATTAATTTAATTTCTTGACATTGGGAAAGCATTTAAATTGCACACTTGAACTTTTGGCTTGTGTTAGGATCTTTTGATTTTGAAAAAGGCAGAAAGAACGAGCCTATGCAAAAATGGTCGTCTCAACTCATTTAATGAATACAAAGAAAACTTGTACATGAAACATGAACACCGTCAGCAACTCACATTGGCCAGCAGGTCTGCCATCCTCAGCGTTCAGATGCTGTGTCTGCCTCCGGGTTTGAGAGTGATAGTGCCCCACCTACGGGTTTACCCGTGTATATATCGTCACGTCTAGTTCCCACCCCTTACCTGCCTAAGCCAATCGTAGATTACCGCCCTAGGTTTCGAATCAGTCTATCCCAGCCCAGTATTTTGGTTCGAATCTAGCTTGCCCCAACCCACTTTCTAATGGCAGCAGGAACCCATAAGAGTCCTTTGTTTGAATTTTGAGACTTTTATCATGTACACGTAATTTAAAATTCCTGACACCTGCACAATCCTAAATTACATTTGATGTTGTCTTTGCTCTATTCCTGTTTGATGTCACTGTTTTAATAGCCTGCATTTAAATGACTGTGCCATGTGGGTTCGAAAAGCAATTAGCATAACATGCTTAATATACCCAGCTATTTACTCATTTTTGTCTACACCTCATATATCCATCCATCCATTATCTTCAGCTTTATCTTATATCAGGGTCACAGGGGGGTTCCCCATGCCCGTCCAGGAGAAGGTTTCGGGCGCTGGGCAGATACACCCAGGACAGGGTGCCAATCTATCGCTGGGCACACGCTCACTCACATAAACACAGTCTACATGGGGTAATTTGGAGAACTCAATTGACCTTGATCCATGTTTTTGGACTACACATGTGCCAGTCACCTTAATCAAATAAGAGAACACAGACGACTAATGTGGTAGTGAAAGCTGACTCAGAATTAACACATTTAAAGTCACATTTAGTCAGCTTGATGTGTTATATTAATGTTTTGACCTTTTCCTAATCTGTCTGTTTTATTTGGGTGATTTGCCACCATATTTTCCTTCTTCTTACCTTTTCTTTTTAGTGTGAAATAGGACATGATGGCTCTTACCCCAGGCAATCCTGCCAGGTAAATGAAGTGATGGACAAGGCCTGGAGATGTGAATAAAATTGACTGGGAAATGAATACAGGCCTTATAGAAGAAGCAATGCAATCGAGTGCATATGTATGAGTTTAAAA
Organism: Corydoras maculifer; assembly: GCA_019802435.1. Lineage (NCBI taxonomy): Eukaryota > Metazoa > Chordata > Actinopteri > Siluriformes > Callichthyidae > Corydoras > Corydoras maculifer. Next base: position 1,970,347 of record JAFMOD010000378.1, read on the forward strand.
GGAGCCATTGTGTGAATTCAAGTCTTGCCAAAGCATTAGCATGCATGCATACTCTGCCAGATCACTGATGCACTGCAGGATGAGAGGAATAATATTGAGAGCATATGGAAACAATGAGGCTCAATTCATTTGTAAATATTAGAGTGATTACATTTGTTTTCAACATACCATAGCAAATATGCTATTTGCCACAAACCATGGTCATGTTGTTTTAATATAGCTTTAGTAATGTAAGCAGCATCACACAATTTGCAGCCATAAAATTTGGCCTCAAAGTATATATGCTGAAATTGTGATTCTAATTATTCTTTTCTAATAGGGGCTAATTTTATGTCTGACAGTTTAGCTGAGGTTTTTTCATCTCCAAAATGACTGTCTGTGAAGGAATTTCTGAGGATTACACAAAGCTCTGACTTAGACTATTGATTTTAAAGTAGGTCATCTTGTACTCGTTGCATGTATTTTTTTTTTTACTATTTGGATTAACACTTCCCATGCACATTTGTAGGTTTCTAAAAATATCTTGCATACTAAGGCTACTTTAACAATAGTAATTTTAAAATTAGATGCCTATTAAAATTATATAGGTTTGACAAGTGTATGTGTATGTTTTCACAAGCCTAAGAATCACATTAAAGTGGTAGTGGTGAATATTTTAACATAGGGGCATGGGTGCTTCTAAAAAATGCATAAAGTCTGATATGCTGTCATCTGCATCATTTTTTAAAATTTATTTCAGTTGTAACATCTGAATTTATATGCAAACAGCTTAACCTGACAGTTGTGTGAACTTTATGAATTTTCTTTTTTTGTTAAATCAGTTTATTCTCTCTTGGGGACCATTTTTCAATAACTCAGGATCTTGGCAGTAATACCTTGACAAGGAATGTATTAAGGACACACCCTTCAATGCAGCTTTAAACCACAGATGTGAGTGATGCATTGATATGTTTTTCTAGATTTTCACAAAAAATGTAAAATAATGTGCATCATTTACATTTCTATATAGTAAATTATCAAATGAATCACACACATAAAATTAATAGTTGTAGAGTATGAGATGTGTGACAATCTTTTGCCATGTCTAACAACATTGACACAGCTACACTTCCATCAAAAACCCTAGTTGTGTAATAATAAATAATATTCGCTTTTGTACATTAGACCATAAAAAGGCAGAAAAAAAAAATCTAAACATAACTTGAATAGACAATGCATGAGACTTTTAACACAATGTCCAGTGGATTTTCATCACATGGTGTTTCATTAGTTTGTATTAATGAATTGTATTAACCATTTGTATTTGTCTGAATTTAAATATCCTGTTGATTTAATCTTTGTGTTTGTGTATCACACTAAGCATGTTAAAAATGAAAATAATTGATGTGAGGACCAAAACTGTGAAAAAAAATCTTACTGTGTGAAACCCATAGCATTGTTGTTAATCTGGACATTGACAAAAAAAAAAATAATAGAAGACTGAATGAATTAAGGGGCAGCACGGTGGCTTAGTGATTAGCACATTCGCCTCTCAGCACTAGGGTAACCCAGTTCAAATCCCCATCTGGGTGGAGTTTCCATGTTCTCCCCGTGTCTGTGTGGGTTTCCTCCGGGTTCTCCGGTTTCCTCCCACAGTCTAAAAACATGGATCAAGTCAATTGAGTTCTTGAAATTGCCCCATATAGAGTGTGTATGCGTGCGTGTCTGTGTGAGTGAGAGTGTGCCCAGCGATAGATTGGCACCCTGTCCTGGGTGTATATGCCCAGCGCCCGAAACGTTCTCCCCTGGATGGGCATGGGGAACCCCACCGCGACCCTGATATAGGATAGAGCGGAAGATAATGAATGAATGAATGAATGAAAAATGAATGGATTAATGTTATTATTCTGACTAAAGATCTTCAAGTCGGCTCCAAACAAATTAAAACTGAGCTAAATTTAAAAGGTTAAATGGCAACGACTTACCAGGGCAACGACTCAAAGTTCATTGAATCCTATAACAAACCTGTGAAAAGATCTAAAAAGACCCAATAGAAGAAGCATATCAAAAATTCATAGAAATTCATATCTACAAGCCCAGCAACAACTAGCATAAAAACAGTTTATGCTAAATTTCACTTTATATGAGTAGGATAGGCGGCACGGTGGCTTAGTGGTTAGCACGTTCGCCTCTCAGCGCTAGGGATTCCCGGTTTGAATCCCCATCTGGGTGGAGTTTCCATGTTCTCCCCGTGTCTGTGTGGGTTTCCTCCGGGTTCTTTGGTTTCCTCCCACAGTCCAAAAACATGGATCAAGTCAATTGAATTCTCCAAATTGCCCTATATAGAGTGTGTTTGTGTGAGTGAGTGTGTGCCCAGCGATGGATTGGCACCCTTTCCTGGGTCTATCTGCTCAGCGCCCGAGACGTTCTCCCTTGGATGGGCATGGGGAACCCCACCGCGACCCTAATAGAGGATAAAGCGGGAGATAATGAATGAATGAAATGTGTAGGATACTTACAGAAAAGGGATGACAACTTTTTTTGTATAAAGTGTGTACTATTTAATATTAAGTATTGTCTACCAGTAATTTATTTTTGTCAATTTCTGGTTTTGAAATGTGAATGTTTTGACTTGTGGTGTTATATTTCAAACATATGTAATAAAAACCAAATGAAGAATACCAAAATTTTAGTAATTGCAAATTGTTCCAATTAAATTAGAGGTTTAAATGTATTTTGACAAGACTGTTTGCAGATTGTGTATTTCATTACACTAACTGCATCATGCAAACTTGTGGTCACAGTGCCATGTACTTCAGTTCGAGCACTAATTTTACCTACAGGCTGAATGGCAGCATCATGAATAAGGTCTGGAAATTAACTGATTTGATTAACAGCAGATTAAGTATAGAAATGTCACTCAAGTACTCTTTTAGAGTTGTTTGCTTAGTATAGTTATATGTGACACTTAAAATTATAAACAAGATGAAACTAAACAAGGTTAAATTGTGTTATGTTATGTGCATTAATTACATTAAACTTAGCAATCAACACCATTATTATCATATAAAACACTTGAAATTAATGTTATCTATTAAAAAATATATATAATACAGTCAAATTTTCATACTATTTGATCTGTAAAAATGCTTATAGGGTGCTGATACATTTACATTTACATTTAGCAGACGCTTTTATCCAAAGCGACTTATAAATGAGAACACCACAAGTCAGAAGCTATGAAGAAAACCAACTATACTGATGAATTCATCAAAGCTGAATGTTATTCGATGCCGCGGCACACGCCCCCCTCCCATTTCTTTTTTTTTTTTTTTTTTTTACAACAGGTATTTGTTAAAGAGATGTGTCTTCAGTAATTTTTTAAAACTGTTCAGTGATTCTGCCTTACGGACAGATTTGGGAAGAGCATTCCACCATTCCACCAAGAGCATTCCGCCAACATGATACATGTTGTTAGGGTGTTCTTTTAAAAAAAAAGTTATAGAAGGAACATAAAGGTATACTGCACCATTCAATCTTGACACAAACAAATATATAAAGTAAAACAAAGTTGGGTCATATTCATGATAAGCCTGATAAAGATTAGTCACTCCAACCCTAAATTCAACTGATGCAATTATTACATCAGCATTTGGTATACCGCAAACCCTCTTTGAGGCACTGTATATACCAGTAAAATTTTCCTTACACTTACGCCACATAGCAGCACAGAAACAGTAAAACAACAAGCACTACATAAAGATAGATATAAATAGCTGTTTAAGCAGGTGCATCTCATCATGTCCGATTGGCACATGGACTTTTGGGACCCCATAGTTCCAGTGAATCTACACCTTGTATAATGCTAGCAGCTGACCATTTTACCCATCACCTTGCACTAATGACATATATCTTGGCTGATTATATTAAACTCTAAATTACCCTTTTAAGTTTCAAAATTAAGATGCTCTAAATGGGTACTTCTCTGTCTCAAGGACTTTCTCCAGTCCCCATTATGTAGAATGACAAAACTGTTTGTACATGTTCCTCAACGGACTGTTTTTTTTCCTTTTTTTTAAATCAAATTTTTTTCATCTCAGAGAGGACAGAGGCTTGCAATATGCAGATGTTGTAGGGTGTGATGTATATGGAGAGGAAATGCAGTGGATTACAAAATCAATATTTTGTAGTAAGATGTCAGTGAAACTACCCATGCTTTAACACCAACAGGAAAAAGGAGATGGTGCTAGATATTAAAAAAAAAAAGGACCCAGCTTTAGTTAGCACTAGGCGAGGAGGTTTACAAATAAACAAAACTGCAAATAATAGACTGAGTTAGAAACTGAAATTAAACAGAAAATCCATTTTTCTAATTATTTTGCTAGACCCATTTGACTACAAATATACTGTAGTTTTTGATTGTATTGTATAGATTTCATTTATAATAGATTTTTTCCATTTACATTTTGTTTTTCCTTTTATCCAAAGCAACTGAGAGAACAAGGTTCTATGTTAAATTATTTAGTAATTTAGCCAACACACAGACCTGACATTTTAGGGAGTAACGAGTAAATGGGAGTAATGTGCTGAAATATGGATTGATGAGATTTGCAAACGGAAACCACACTCACTCAAACATGATAATATATATCAAATATATACTCAAATATATATCATCATATATATATATATATATATATATATATATATATATATATATATATATATATATATATATATATATATATATATATATATATATATATATATATATATATATATATAACTATACTGTAACATTTGTATTGCGTTATATACTTTATTATACAGTATTTTTATATGGTCATATACTTATATACCTTTTTTTATATTCTATTTATAATTTGATACCTTTCTGTTTATATATACTGCAATTTGCACTACCTCAAATTATACTATGCATTTTTGCACAGCGTTTTTTCATACCGTATATATTTTTTCTTATTATAACTTTATCATACATTTTGTATTTTTAGTCTTTATATTTCTTTTCTGAAGTTGATATTTAATTTGTTCAATATTGTACAGCTGTTTGGTGCCCTAAATTTTCAATAAATCTATCTATCTATCTATCTATCTATCTATCTATCTATCTATCTATCTATCTATCTATCTATCTATCTATCTATCTATCTATCTACACACACACACACACACACACACACACACACACACACACGGAACAATTTACAAACATTCACCTGTCATTCAACTCCAAATCTTCAGGTGGCAGTGCATGGATCAGTGTGTGTTAGTAACAAAGACGTCATGAACCACCTAAAGCATTTATTATACCTGCAGACCTGTGTGAGAAAGATGTGCAATCAAAGAAATGCACACGAATACAGAGATCATCAGTTCAAATACAAGAAATCATCCAGCTCATGGTCAAAACACAACTGGTTGGGGGATGAACATTTGTGACATTCATTTAAATGTGGAATATTAAGACATTATTTAATTATTTTAAATAGGATAATTCAGACCTGCTATTTATCTACTGGAAATAAATTAATTTGCATACTGAAATATATTTAGTTTGATAATTATACAGTTTGAATTATCTGAATAGGCATAGACAATGATGCAATTTATATTGTATTGTTGATAAAAATGCTTATACTTAAAATGTGATTGTCTGAACTTGTGTAGACTTAGATGCTTGTTTGCTTAGTGAACCACATTTAATTATAGTAATAACTGTGGTGTGTTTAGTTCAACGTTCCTGAAAGTAATGCAGTATTTCTCTATTGTTTTAATTAAATTTAATTAAATTTAATTAAATTTAATTAAATTTAATTGAATGTTTTAGTTTAATTTAAAGGTTTATAACCTGATCCCAACTAATTCAACCTAATAATCTGCTGATTATTTACCGAATCTATTTGTAAAATTTAATAAACTGCAACTAATGGAAGATTTACAGGAAGTTCCTTGCAGTCTCAAAGTTTAAACAGCAACTGAGTGAAACATGAGAGAATTTCACAGGGTACAAGGGCATTTAGCTGTAGTAATAACCCAAGTTAAAACCTAGGCCTTAACCGGCACAAGGGGTTGATACAAAACAGAGCAACAAATAACAGTATACATTAAACCTTTAAAACTAATACTTAAATAAAATTTTATGAAGAAAAACAAAGCTTTGCTGAGTAAATAAAGATTAACAGTGCTAGCTAACAAATCTCAAAATGAGACCATATCAATTTACAAACAAGGCTATAAATATCATATTTACATAGAGAGACTACTGTTTGATAGAACATCAGACTATACTTTGCTGGTTTTGGGTCAGTTAGAATTTGAAAATGATTTCTTTATGCCAAATGCCAGAATATTAAGAGAATGTGTATTACTTTCTATGAAGGTCACACATTTCATCAATATCTGGTTGCAGTATGCATTTAGAAGAGTTTTTTTTTTTCCAAAACGACTTACAAAGCAAGTACAGGGTTGGGCATACAAAATCCCTGGAGCAATGAGGATTAAGGGCCTTACTCAAGGGCCCACATTTTAACTTCAATAGACATGGACAAAAGAACAATAGACATTTGAACCCACAACCTTCAGATTGATAGCTCAACCCCCTAATCACTCAGCTACCACCCACTTATTGTCTTTCAACTCTGTGACCTGGGTCACATGTTTTGAGTTTCCTTCCAAAAGCTTATTACAATTTTGCAGAAATTTTGAATCATTTCAAGTGCAGTAATGTTTGTAGGCCCCCTTGCTCGCACCCACCTCTTCAACTCTGTCTACAAATTTTTATGGATTCGAGATGAGGCCTTTGTGATAGTCATTTAAAAAACTTGACTTTTCTGACTTTTCTTATTTTGAGGCACTTTGGCTGGAAGCTTACAGTTATTTTCTATTTGGAACTCCCATTTGCATCAAAACATTGAATTTCTAGCTGATGTTTTAAGATACTGCTTGAACATTTCCAAATAATATTATGATGCCATCTATTTTGTGCCGAGTTTACAGTCCTTCCTGCTGTAAAACACTAGCACAACATAATGCTGCCACTCACATAGTTCACAATTAAGTTGGTGTTCTTAAGTTTGCCAAAATTAAAATTTTTGTTTCATCAAACACAGGACTTTTATAAAAAATTATGTATGCATCTATTTGTGCATTTGCAAACTGTTATCTGGCTTTTGTGTGCTGTTTTATTTACTTTTTCTTCTTAAAAACTTATACCATGCTATTATGCACATTTCACATAAAAACATATTTGGGACACAGAAACTATTTAATTTCTGAGCAGTATAATGACTGGACATTCCAATCGCTGGACATTGCATCTCTTACTGTGATCTGACTATGATTGTATCAGTATGTGGGAGATCCCCACAAAATCCCAAAAAGAAAACCACAAAGATTATGCCATGATTCCTCTCCTTAATTCTCTTTAAGAGAATAAGAGCTTACTTACATTGTCTGCTTTGTAGACATTGGTGAGGTTGCAAATAAGAATGATAGCACCAGTGTCAGTAAATCTCTTTAGTCATTTGTAAAGTACATATTTTTCTTCGCTAGACTTAGAAAATCTATAAGACATATGGATTAACCAAGCAAAAGTTTAATTGTATTAAGTAATAAATACTGTTTTTCTTTTTCTCTTGTCAAGCTTTTAAAAGATAATACAGTGCAGTTAATATAGACCACCCCTTGTCTCTTTTAATAAGGTTAAACTGCTGACCAGTGTTGATTCCCTTCATACAAAACTTTCTGTATTTAAGGGATAATGAAGTGAGAAACTTAATCTTTTAAATCCTAGATGTAATTTAAAATCATATGTTTATTTAATGCCATTTTGTTAGCTTCACCAGCAAAGACTATTTCTGACTAAAACTTACTGTTGTTGCTATAATCTTCACTTGTATGTGCATTATATTTATGAAAAAAAATGTTCGAAAATGACATTCTTTACATTACATATCATTTAGCAAGGTATAGATTAAGTTATATAAAGAACAGAATTATTATATGCCTTCGCACATGTTCTAAATTGTGAACCAGTATGGAAATCTGATCTAGTTAGATTTAATATTTACCTGAATTGCTGTTCCTTAAATGAAATATTTTAACCAGGCACCAGTAGGTAAAACACGTTAAAGAGAGAGATACACTAGTGCTTTGTTCCAGGTTAGAAATAGTAAAAGACATAAGGATACAGTCCAGGCATACTGTCATCAGGAACAATCACCCCAACCCACTCATTCTCCCACTCAGTTACTGTGCAGATGGGCACACTAAGTGGGATGTTACTCATGTATTTCTGAAGAAAAAAGCAGATTCTTTCTTCTGACTATACAAATATGTCCTTTAACCTACAGTATTTATAATGGAACTGTGCAGGATTATGTCATATGTAAAAATCTGCGGTTTAAATGATTTATATATATATATATATATATATATATATATATATATATATATATATATATATATATATATATATATATATATATATATATATATATATATATATATATATATTGCCCATCCAGGGGAGAACGTCTCGGGCGCTGGGCAGATAGACCCAGGACAGGGCGCCAATCCATCGCTGGGTACACACTCACTCACACAGACACACCTATATGGGGCAATTTGGAGACATGACTTGATCCATGTTTTTGGACTGTGGGAGGAAACCGGAGAACCCGGAGGAAACCCACGCAGACACGGGGAGAACATGGAAACTCCACCCAGATGGGGATTCGAACCGGGAATCCCTAATTCTGAGAGGCGAACGTGCTAACCACTAAGCCATCGTGCCACAGGACCATATATAAATCTGATAATCAAATATGTAAATCAAATTGCATAGTGTCAGACAAAGTTAGAGATAAACATAGTAGTTATATATTATATAGTTATATATACCATGATTAGCTGAACCACAGATCAAGCCTACTGGCTGAATAGGTAAATCAGATAAGTAACATAAATAAGTCTCACTGGCTGGAATACTACTAAATAATTAAGGTTAAAACATGCTGGAAATGCATAAATGGTTAAAATAAACTGAAAAAAAAATTGGAACTGGAAAATAATTGCTAAATAAAATAACAAAGATAAATTACATAATTTAATAATTTACCAACTAACTAATGACAAAACATAAACATATATACTTTTGTTTTTGCTTAAGTAAATGCATTTTGTGCTTATTTCATTGAATCTTGCACCACAGGTCCATAGGTGATCTCGCTATTTTATTATGACAGGTGGTGTGGGGGAGGACCCAAATGCCAAGCAGAATACAATAAAAATAATGCTGCCAAAATGTATTAAATATAATGAAGACAAAAAAATTTTGGTTAAATGGATTTCTTATCTGAAAAGTCACTGCCAGAAAAAAAAGGTTTGGTTCTTGAACCTATAGGGTTGATTTTTGCTAGGAATCATGGAAGCTAGAACTATGACAGAAGTGAATTATCACCACACCAAAAATAGAGAAAAAATACAAGATCGCTCCAGATACATAAAACATTAAGCATTGTGAAATATTATATTAGGATAATACTTTATGAAGTGAAACACAATAGATTATGGACATTTTTGAATTTCACTAGCCAGTTGAAATCTAATAATGTAACCAAGCCTGAAAGAAGCTACAAAGTATAATACCTTTTCTAATAGGGCTGCTGAAGGTTGTAATTGGGTTAATGAATCTGGGGGCTTCTGGGCATTGGAGTTACTTTCACTGACTTGGCATAGTGTAGGAGATTTACATATGTGCCCTCTGCTGGAGCTAGTAGGTGTAGTCTGCGTGCTGATATGAGCATTGGGAAACCGGAGTTGGCAGGGTGGTGAACAGCAGAGCTACCTTATCAGTATAAGAGTTTGTTTTTTATTTTATTTTTTTACAAGATATAAATAATGACAGAATTGCTTTTTTATATAAACACAAGAAACTTTAATATACTTCAGCTAGGAAGGATGCATAGCCAATAACAAACTTGAAAGAAGAGAATATACTAAACAAAAAAAAGTACTTAGTGAGGCACAGAAAATTGCCTCATAAGAACGAAAGCAGCATGGACTGTGCATGTTGCAATGAATGAAACTATCAGCAGCAGGTATTCTATTAAGTATGAAATAACAGGAATAAGATCAGTACATAAACCATTAGGAATAAGAATTAAGGGGCAGCATATTGTTATGGTGTGCGGGACAAACAGTAGACAGATCCCGTTCAGTTCAGACACTGTTTTATTTTCGCACACTTTGCGTCGGGGAAAAATCGCGATGGCGATCAACCAAAACAAAAAAAAAGAACTGGAATGCCGCAGATTCAAAAAAGGCAGAAACGTGAATGTAGCCGCAGACAGGTGACGTGAGGAGATCCGCCTACTGCTGTGCGGGAACTGAGTCACATCACTCTTCCTTCCGTGCAGACACGTGATCGTCCAGTGCGCTGTCTGCAGGTGTCAAGACCGAAGCCGAGGGAAGCGATAACGTCACTCCGAGCACCTGAGCAAAACGGGGATCAGAGCAAACACAGGAACGGAGTTGAACATGCACGAACTGCGGGAGAGAACAAAGATCCTTTGCGGGGAAGGAGGGAGTCCGACCATCTTAAATAGGGAGGGAAGTGGGTGGAGAAATTGGAAACAGCTGAAATTAATAAGATAGAGAAACGGCGCATGATAGGCAGGGAGACGGGCGAACCGCGGGAACTCTGACACATATATACAGATCATGAATTGCATAGAGTACATAAACAAAGGTATAGACAAACTGTTCTTTGTATATGAAGTGCTAAAATGTCTAGTTAATGCCAGTAAATCAGGGTTAAGTGGCACCTAACCCTGCAGGATAAAGTAAAATGGCCTAATGTGTGGGAAGACATAAAGCACCTTATCCAGAAGGTCTAAAGAAAACTTAGCAGGATGTGTTCAATGGTGCTGTCACCAACCACATGACTACAGTAATTAAAATGTTCCCAGACTGTGAAAAACAAAAAATTAATCCAGCTGACAGAACTAAAACTCATATAAATGGAAAAAAGCCACCCGAATGAATAACCAGAGGAGTAGCATGAACATGAGCAGTTAGCATAAATACTAGGTGCTATCTGAAGAGGTTTAAATTTGCTTTTACACATTAATGCACTAATGTACTATTATCCTATATGTGATACATTTACCGTACAAAAGGAACAAAATGTAAAATTTACAACAAAACAAAAACAAAAAGACAACAATCTTAGAACAGGGCAAAGCACGAGAAGGCAATCGCCAATGCCTCAAACTGAAACTGAGAATAAATGGCAACAGCAAGGTTAGAAGAGCACAGGGAGCGAGCTTAATAGAAAATAAGGGAACAAAGTAATAAGTCTAAAACGAAGAACAGGTGGTTAGAATTTAGGTGACACACCTGAACAGGCACACCTAGAGAAGATGCCCAAACTCAAAGGAGAAGACAGAGGGGATTGTGTCACCATGTTTTAAGCAAGGATAATTATATGGTTTTAACTGCATGGTTGATGGCTCATTTTGTTTCTGCTTTATTATATATATATATATATATATATATATATATATATATATATATATATATATATATATATATATATATATATATATATATATATATATTTATTTATTTATTTTTTTATTTTTTTATTTTTTTAACAAGAATCTTTGTTTAATCAGCATGGAGCTTCAGCATCCAACTAAATAAATTAGTGCCAGCAAATGTTTTCAATATTGCAAAAGCTTTTTTAAAGTATATTTACACTGCTCTCGTTGTTCATTGCTAAATATTTGTCTTGTGATGTAATTGCTTTGGACACAGCTAAGAACAGCAAGCGAAAGCTTGACACAACACTGATTAGATGTGACATATGGTGTAGTTTGCTTGTTTTTCCCTATTTGCTATTGTGATTTGCTATCATAGGTGTGTTATAACTTGTCAAGTATAAATTAGTTCTCTATTGTATTTCTATTGTATTCTCCATTGTATTGTAAGATACACAACTGAACTGATTGAATATATAAATGTCTGAGCCTAAAACCCAGAGCACGGGCGGAACGTGCCGGGACATCCAAAATACAGAATACAAACAAAACCAAAAATAACCGCAACCGAAAACAGACCGGGTGCAACACAAGTAACGACAAAGGTAATGCTGCTGACTCAGGGAGCATGCGCTCTTTAAGTGTAGTCAGCAGGCCGCATGTGATTAGGTAGGACCCAATCCCAGACCTAGGGGGTGGGTCCTATCTACAGAAACCCCGAATGAACAATAACCCGAAAGGAAAAAACCCGGGGGTAGTGGCCTTGCACTCCCAAACCTGACAGGCGCATTATAAAAAGAATTAATAAATCTGAATCTAGGGTTATTTTTATAGGGGCAAGAGCAATTATCTGAACTTTTAAAGAGACAGGTTTTCAGACAGCAGACTAACATAACATTGACCACAAACTGTTGACCAGCTATTGTATTGTAATAGAACTTTTTACTGTTTTTACTGTAAAACTGTTAACAATATACTGTATATTATCGAAGTACATCACTTTGATAATTTTACATAACATAACAAAATAACAATCACCAAATGACTTTTAGTATTATATCTAATACTAGACACTTTCTTGCAAAACACCTAATAAGTTGACTTTACTTCTTGCAGTGGGGACACAAAAATCCAGTATTTCTTATAATGATTCTGAGAATGTGTTTTCAATTCACCACTACTATAACATAATATTTAAACTTACACCATACAGTTGGTAAAGCTAAATCTATTCACAAAGAAATACCTTTTTCATTCAATTTATTTGTTTTTATTTTTTTTTTTCCAACACAAATTTAAGTAGAATCAGTTATAATAATCATACATAATTAAGCTTGCAATGTAAAGAAATCATAAAAAGGAATTAAAAACTAAACTATTGATTAATAAAGGATGTACGGAGCCCCTAAAGGGACATGAGCAAAAAAAAATTTCGAGAGGAACATGAGTAAAAATCTTTTTGTATTTTTTTACTTTTGTCGTGCGCACCACTTAGTAAGTCGTGCGCACGAGATATTATGTAATTCATAATCTGACATGACGCGCTGTTACAACGATAGCGTTTACACTGGGACATGCGCTCTCCGACACTATGGCTGTTTGACAGATCCACAGATAAATAAATAACACGAATATAAATAAACGTTTCTTTCTAGGAATGTAACTCCGGAACGCCGTATAGTGCCGAGTTCGACCGAAACTCGTTTGCATGTTCTCCCCGTGGCTTGTTGCTTGGGAATTTCATTTTACCCCTAAACAGTTAAGCATTGGAGTTAAACATGGCGATAACATGACTGGATTTCACATGTCTTATAATAATGTCTTATTTTGAAAGACAGGCCTCTGTATTTGATGAGATGAAGTGTACATGTGTAGGATGAGATGAATGTAACTGGTGTTCTTCCGCAGCTACACGTATGGAAAAAAGAATCATGCATGCATATGTGTACATGTGACTGTGTACCGCATTGTGAATGTTTTACATTCGAACCAAATCGGAAATGTGAATCAATTGATTCCCTGAAGATTTTTAGAAAACATCCGTTTTTCCATAAGGGAAGAACACTGGTTACGTTCATCTCATCCTACACATGTACACTTCATCTCATCAAATACAGCGGCCTGTCTTTCAAAATAAGACATTATTATAAGACATGTGAAATCCAGTCGTGGATCCAGTGTTACTAAGTCCTGCGCACGACTTACTAAGTGGTGCTCACCACTTAATAAGTGGTGCGCACGACATAAGTAAAAAAAAATTATTTTTTCACTCATGTTCTTCTCTAATTTTTTTTTTGCTCATGTCCCTTTAGGGGCTCCGTAAGCATGTACCAGATCTATTAGTGTTTAAATTATTCAAACCCACTTCAAAACCTATATTTAGAGGGCTAAATTTGTTTAGCCACACAATAAATAGAAATTATGTGTATCATAAGTAAAAACAACAAATATTGAATACATGTTTAATTGATTTAGGACTGTAAAAGGCAAGATTCTTGCTTATTAATATGCATGCTGCTTTTTCAGAGTATTTTTTTAGTCTTCAATCAATAGAGGGACAAATACTTTCACTGCTGTTTTTCACAATCCAAGTTAAGTGTTTTATTAAGTGTTTTACTCCCTTTTCACATGAGACTTTCTGCTGCTGTTGAATGATAACGGATAATTAATTGTGTATGTGTAAGTAAATGCATCTGTGCTGGCTTGGATATGCATGTGTAAGTGCCTTCTGGAAAAGACTTTTACTCAGAGCTACTAACACAGACACAGATCAGACTGTAATTAACTTATCTTTCACTCACCAGATAAATTAATCATAGCACCATGGTGGGTTTTTGCCTCATTAACTTTTGCTGTCGTGAAGTTCTAATCGTATTGAGCAAGCCGGTCAAAAGATGTTCAGTGGTGAGTAAAATGTAGCATCTTTACCTTACCAGATTAGATGTGACACATGATATTTTTTAATCTTTTTTTTTTTTTATGACATAAATAATTCTGACATAAATCAAATACATTTAGTGATATCCCAAAAGCATGTGATCTCAATATGTCAGCCCATTCAATATTTGTTTTTGAATTCGATCAACTATTTAACAACCTAATAAAAAAAATAATAATAATCCACCTTTAATTGTTTTTAGTTTTTCCTGGTTTTTTTTATTATTATTTGTTTTTTTATATATATTTTTATATACAGTGCCTCCCACCCTATTCTTCGCAGCCATCTGGGTGGGGCTTTAGGAACTTCTTAGCTGTTTCTAGAGGTGATGGTACTGTAATCACATCTGTGGCTAAAGGGTTTTGTGCTTAAGCCACATGCACTGTGGCAGCATAATGCTGTGCTTTGCCAGAGTAATTAGGGTCAGATGCATCTGCAATTCACTACATTTGTAGATGCATTTGAAACCAATTATTTGTCCCAGCACCAAACTTTTAAAAGTGCACAGTTCCCCGAGCTTTTGCACTGGTAAATTACACATAATACACTGTGTTTGTTCAATGCACCTCCCCTGAATGTATTCTTTGTTACAGTGTGCAGCAACCATTTATTTTTTCACATGGGGCAGGAGGGGGGTATGTGGTACTGTCACTCCTCTGTCTGTCAGCAGCAGAGCACAGCCCTTGCCTTTCCTGTGGCAGGAATCACAGTAAAAAAAATATACACCCTCCACCCACCCCTCAAAACAAAAAAAAAATTACAAATGCAGGACACATACAGTAGCCACACACTGTAAAACAGAATATGTGTGAGAGTGGCATGTTGAATGAATCACCCCTTCGAGAAAACGCGGTTGTACCGAATCATGGATGAAGCTGAGCCTAATTGTTGTACAGTACGTGCCTGGAGAACAAAACGCTTTAGTCACAGATGTCATGCTCCACAGATCATCTATACAGAGTAACTTAAGGTGACAAATATTGGCCCTTTTTTAATAACAATTGAAATTTGTAGCTGGATTTAACCTTTTGGAAATAAAGTTAACAAAATGCTTTTGTACAGGTCACATTTTTTGTATTTCTTTGTTTAGATGCATACAGCGGTAGACATTTTTTACTTTTATATGATGATTCCTAGAGGTCTTAACTGTGTTTTATGTGTGAGAAGTTTAAAGCATTATGAGGTGTACTTAATGTTTACAAGCACACAGGATTGTACAAATAAAGTATTTAATGTGCAAGACCTAGACATTTGCATTCTTAATATCATACACACAACCAGGCAAGACAGGAACAGACATGAAAAGGCCTATAATCCAGTATGTAGTAATGCAGCATGTTAAATTTTATAGAAAATAAAAGAAATTCCTTCCTTCAGATGGCACCAAACTATTCACTATTCCACAGGATTAAGCATATTATATTTTAAGTAATGTTGCTTAACTTGAGGAATTGATAAAGTAGCCCAGTTCAATTACGTTTACATTTAGTCATTTAGCAGACGCTTTTATCCAAATAAGTTCAATAAGCATATATATATATATATATTGTTATGGGTCTGGCTCAGAGAGAACAAAGGAGACGTATATGCAGAACAACTGTGGTTTATTAAACCAATCGAACAGCGGCGACCGAGTGACAGTAGGTGATCGGCAGTGGGATCACTGGAGCACGACTGGCAGTGAACCTGGTAACAAGCAAAAGAGAGAAAAAGAACACAAACCAACACCAACACAAAATATAAACACCGGGGAATAGATTAAACAAGGAGAATGGAAAATAGCGTAAAAGGAGGAGCTAAATAGAACAGGAACAGGATAGATGAGGTGAAGCGCTGGACGAGGCGGTAAACAGGGAGAACCGAGGGTGGATGATGGGGAAGGAAACACACCAACGGGAACCTGGAACCGGGAGACAGAGAAGTGGTTAATATTAGTTGGGTGAAATGTGTTATGTACACCGATAGTGGAGGGGTTAGTAAGTAAAAGTGAGAAGGTGTCCTAAAGGATCCTAAACTAAGGGAAGGAGGGAAAGGACGGGGACGAGGGAAAGGGAGAGAGGGAGGACGAGAGGTCGGTAGAAGCGGGGAACAGAGAGAGAGAGACACACTACTACTAAACACACTTGAAATCGCACTCACCCAACAGAGACTAAAACATGGAAGTACACAAAGAAAGACTACAGAGAATATCACTAGGATAACACTCAGTAATGACGTGGAACGACCAATACTTCGCACCCGACCAGCAAAACAGGAAGCCTTATAAAGGAAAGAAAGAACCCGGAAACAATGAACCTCACCTGGTGCACAGAGAACGCGCGCTGATTAGAAGGTGGGGCTAGGGGAATGCGCCGCAGCGCTGCGGTCTCTGACACACACACATATATATATATATATATATATATATATATATATATATATATATATATATATATATATATATACTGTATATAGTACATACAATGTTGCAAGATGTGCATTCTTTAATCCACAAGCATCATTTATTTTCTTGTATTTCATCTGATACTTCAAATTTTGAATGAAAAAAAAAACAGATTTTGAATGTGTTATGTATAGTTAATGGTAAGACATTAAATGTGTGCTACAAGAGTGTGGTAGCTCTGTGGGTAGGGTGTTGGGCTATCAACCAGAAGGTTGTGGGTTTAAATCCCCGGTCCATTAAAGTTACTAATGTGTTCTTGTGTACTGTTCTTGTGCCTTTTTTATTTTTTTATTTTTTAATTATTGTAAAAGTGTCTGTTTTTCTTCTACAATACATTTGGATTATTTATGCATTTGGGATGAGGTTACTAAGGATTGATGACCATTTTTGTTTACTTCTTGGAAATTTGGAGTGCTATAGGTAATCTGAATTTTATATGCCTTCTACTAGTAAGAATAAAAATGGAGAGCCTTCAAGAGAGTTGATAATGCTTACAAAAACTTATTTTGTGTATTTCTTATCCTGATTAGAGTCTCAGGGGGCATGCTAAAACAATATTATTTAACTGAGATGACCAACATTATTTGGTCATCATGTACACTATAATATTTGACAACAAACAAATGACAGTATATCGCAAATAAATTGGTCTAACTTTCATGCATGTTTGTAAATTGATATATTTTATTTATTTATATAACATATTTAGGCCACTTATTACCAGGTCTAAGCAGCCCCAAATTAATTCAACCCACCTTAAGTTAAGCAGCATTGGTTTGAAATGACAATTACTTCTTTTTCGTTGCATGCTTTGTCTCTCTTTTTAAGTGGACCTAAGATGATTTCTTTAGCATCATCACAAAAAGCAGTTTTGAACTGTGTTTGCACAGTTAGTTTTGAACTGTGCAAACATACCTTTTTATAATGTTCAATAAATTATGCCTTGTCCACAACACCCCTAGTACATAATTCTGGACTTTCCATTTTTAAAATTTACCTGAATTGATGCAGTTTATGATCTTAATGTTGCATTTTAGCGTGAAATGAAAACAGTTCCATCACTTTGAGAAATGCATCACTTTTTGGATTTAAGGATGCTATTTATTATAACCCAGTAATTGCTGTAAAATGCTTGTTAAGCTCATAGCTCATTTGATCTATAAAAGAGTAGAAGGAAAAAACCTTTAAAAAGCTATCTATATCAGAATATGACTTTTTTGACCTATAGTGAGCACACCATCCAGCAAGTAACAAGCTTAGCTTTATGTTTGTTTTTCATCTGGATGTATAACAGTATCACATTGGCTAGCAGTTCACATCCTTTTTGTAAAAGTCTGAACTGTGACATCAGGTGCATTTACTATCTCATTGTTCATGAGGTCATGTGACTGGTGCATACCTGAACAAATTTATAGGGTTAAATATCCAATCACTTTATAGAATATAACAAAAACAATGAACACTATATTTATATTTTCAATTTGTACAGTATACCACTTGTAATGTAGATCTGACCTAGTAAAGAGAACTGCTCTTCCTCAATAACAATAAAGACAGCATCTGATAAAAACTAAATAATTACAGTGTCAATTGCAGTGGACGTAAAAATTATTTGTTTACCTTTATATGTATGCCTAGATGTATAAAATACCTAGTACCTATAAGTACCTAAACACTGAAGGTAGCAATTTGTTTAGAAACCATCTTTATTCAGCCATGATTTTTTTCTTTTTTCATGATGATGATACTGCACTACTACATTTTTTTTTCTTTTCAGATCTTGTCCCCTTTGTGCACAATTGTGTGTGAAATTTAAAAATATTAAGATATTATTCTTTAACAGTACAGCTTTTTTTGTACAGCAGATTTGCTTATTTATATTCTTTGGATGTAATCATCGCTAGGCAATCTAAAATAAATGTTTTTTGATTTTGATTTTGTTTACATGTAGAGTAAATGCCATTGTACTTTAAGCCATGTTACTTTTAAAAATTTCTCTCCTGTCTTCCATTAAAAACTGTGCCTATATTTATAGAATTAACTATGCTGGTGAATCATTTCTGCATTTATCCATCGCATCCATTATATTCCGGGGTCGCGGGGGAGGTTCTTCATGCCCAACAAGGGGAGAACGTTTAGGGCGCTGGGCAGATACACCCAGGACAGGGCGCCAATTCATCACTGGGCACACACTCAAACACACAGACACACACACAAACACACGCGGACACGGGGAAAACATGGAAACTCCACCCAGATGGGGATTCAAACCGGGAATCCCTAGTGCTGAGAGGCGAACGTGCTAACCACTGTGCCGCTTCTGCATTTATAGATATCTAAAAAAAAAAATTTAATAACATACATTTTTTTTTATAGCAAATCAGTACTCTATCATTTATTTACCATCTATCTTGTATGCATGAAAATAATACATTTAAACTTTGATTACATTATTCACAAGCCACATTTATAAATAGAATATTAATAGCTGTTCAGCACAACAAAACTGTTTGTGCTGTGCATGCAGACCTAAATTGCTCTTATCTGTCTCACACTTTACAGCTTCAACCTCAGCCTTATTACCAAGATGTCCATCTTTCACAAACTGCTTTGCTGTGGACTAACTGTCAGAATCAGTTTCTTCAACTGACTATTACTCCTGTGCTTACTGATCATTCTGTGTAAACAGTTCAGCTCTTGCATTTGAATAGTCTACATTTATTTGACCTTTCGTGCAATCTTTCCTTCACCTTGGTATTGTTCGAACACATGCAATGTCATAAATTTTTTATTATCCAGAGCCACATTAATTTTTGGCCAATTTTTTTGCACTGAAAAGAGAGAGATTGTGTCACAGTGCACTGGAGGAAAAAGCTAGAACATAACATAACACTAACCAAAGCTAAGACAGAAGAAAAAAGATAATAATCATAAAACAAAGATATTTATTAAACAGAACACTCAGGAGATCACAAACAGAACAGAATGTAAATTGCTGTGCAGACTTCTAGAAATACAAACTAGTATAAAAAAAATCAGACTGACTTGATACATAAAGATGCCAATGAAGACAAATAAGAACACCAACAAATATCCTAAAATGCATACCTGATTTGATATATATATATATATAGGGTGGCACGGTGGCTTAGTGGTTAGCACATTCGCCTCTCAGAGCTAGGGATTCCCGGTTGGAATCCCAATCTGGGTAGAGTTTCCATGTTTTCCCCATGCCCGTGTGTGAAAAATAGTGAAAGTTGGCTGATCCAACTTTGATGTAATGTCCTTAAAACAAGTCCAAATGAGACTCAGTATAGTGTGGCCTCCATGTGCCTGTATGACCTCCCTACAACGCATTCTCCTGATGAGGTGGTGGATGATCTCCTGAGGGATATCCTCCCAGACCTGGATTAAAGCATCTGTTAACTCCTGGACAGTCTGTGGTGCAACGTGATGATGGTGAATGGAGTGAGACATGATGTTCCAGATGTGCTGGATTGGATTCAGTTCTGGGACCAGTCCAGAGCTTCAATGCCTTCATCTTACAGGAACTGCTGACACACTCCAGCCACATGAGGTCTAGCATTGTCCTGCATTAGGAGGAACCCAGGGCCAACCGCACCAGCATATGGTCTCACAAGGGGTCTGAGGATCTCATCTCGATACCTAATGGCAGACAGGCTACCTCTGGCGAGCACATGGAGGGCGGTGCATCCCTCCAAAGAAATGCCACCCCACACCATTACTGACACACTGCCAAACCAGTCATGATGAAGGATGTTGCAGGCAGCAGATTGTTCTCCATGGCGTTTCCAGACTCTGACATGTCTGTCACATGTGCTCAGTGTGAACCTGGTTTCATCTCTGAAGAGCACAGGGTGTTCTGCACGGTGTTGGGCTGTAAACACAACCCCCATCCGTGGATGTCAGGCCCTCATACCATCCTCATGGAGTCGGTTTCTTACTGTTTGTGCAGACACATGCACATTTGTAGCCTGCTGGAGGTCATTTTGCAGGACTCTGGCAGTGCTCCTCCTGTTCCTCCTTGCACAAAGGTGGAGGTATCTGTCCTGCTGCTGGGTTGTTGCCCTCCTACGGCCTCCTCCACATCTCCTGGTGTACTGACCTGTCACCTGGTAGCGCCTCCAGCCTCTGGACACTACACTGACAGACACAGCAAACCTTCTTTCCACAGCTCGAATTGATGTGCCATCCTGGATGAGCTGCACGACCTGAGCCACTTGTGTGGGTTGTAGAGTCTGTCTCATGCTACCACGAGTGTGAAAGCACCATCAACATTCAAAATTGACCAAAATATCAGCCAGAAAGCACCGTTACTGAGAAGTGATCTGTGGTCCACCTGCAGAACCACTCCTTAATTGAGTGTGTCTTGCTAATTCTTTTTTTATTTTAGACAATAAAACTATGATTAACAACCTCATATTTATAATTTTGCTTTAGGCTTGTAACTTTAAGTACAAGAAAGATTTAAAGATTTTACTTAGATGTACTGTGACCAGTCTAGACATATCGATTTGTTATTTGACTCTGTTCCATTTCAAAGCCACCTCAGCTCCTTAATATTTCAGTGATGCATCTATTCATGATGCACATACTTTTCTAAGATGGATACATAATAACAGAATATCATAACACATTATTTCAGGAACTGTCTGTGCTTACACTCTAGTGCCATATTAACAGCAGCTTTTTGACAAGACACTTTTGGCAGAATACTGATATATGGGACTTCATCATTTTAAACTGAACAAATTAAATTTAACTTAAAAATTAAAATTTTAAAATGCATGAATGCACTGAACATTGACTGGATGAATAATGATCAGGTTACAGAGTGACCACATTACAAGATAATCTGAGAAGACCGTTGTTTACTTTGAAATTGAGATATCTATAACAGTTGTAAGAGCAAATCATTCTTCAATTTGCCAACACCAGATTTATTGTAAACAAAAAATACAAACTGGAAACCTAAGTTGCCAAATACATCTATTTTTATGAAAGCACTGTGGCGATCATAATAGAAACCTGTCATTTCTGTTATCGCTATGACAGGAACATCTTTGCATCTTTATACATAATGACTTAATGATTATTGCTGGTTCGGCATAATTTACTGGCCTATTGCCACTTTTAAAAACACACCACTTTTCAGTGGCACTATCAAGCCTCACTTTAGGATTCACTAAAATTGAAAAAGTTCTTTCAGCGACTCACAAATACACACACACTCAGCTCTTTTGCATTTGCTGCAGCTCTAGCTTTTTTATACAAAAGCTCTCTTATTTTTCCTTATTTCTATACACATGGATTAGTTATAATAGCAATAGTTATCCATATATGTATGTATGTGTAAAAATTTCTTAAATCAATTGTTTATTTATATATTTTTTTAATGAAAATACTTAGTATTTCAAAAACATTTCATTTATGATTTGTGTCCCTAGTTGTTGGGTGTACCATCTATATCTCTAGCATGAGCTATACATAAAGTGTTTACCTGCAGGCAGAAAGTGATCCAGCAGTGTGCCGTTTTCTTTGCTCTCAATTCCCCAAACAGACTTTTAATTGGTTCATTAACCTTTCAGCTGGAACCAGTCAGGGGGAATTTTACTCAGCCTTTATACAGCATGACAACAGAGAGAAGGGATGTTGGGAAAATAAATAACCATCTTCCTCATGGGCTAAATGTCGGTATGTGTGCATGCAAATTTGAATTGGGTGTCGATTGGGGGGCAAGAGCAGCAGTGGTAGATAGAAACAGTCTCCAAAACCTGATGGGAAGAAAGGGGAATTAGCCCGTCTGTTTCACCTGAATTTTCATGAACAGGAAATAATCAATTTGACATTTCCACCAAGAGTTCCTATGGGTACTGGAGTTATAGAAAGTATTTCATATACAATGGCAAAGTTGGGTTGTATTATGGGAATACTTTTATTCATAAGGAATAAAAAGTATAAAAAATCAGTTAATTTTAAGGATTGTAAAGTCTAAAAACTAAAAATAGATGTGTAAATCTGTTACTTCTTTTCTTGTTCATAAATAATAAAGAACCCTTAATCTGATATATCTCTAATTTGTCTAACAATATTTGAACTATCATAATTTCTATCAGCTACAATGGTAATATGAACAAAATCATGCTAGTAAGTAAATTAAAGATGTCAATTGAGTTCTCCAAATTGCCCCATATAGAGTGTGTATGTGTCTGTGTGAGTAAGTGAGTTTGTATACAGCGATAGATTGGTGCCCTGTCCCCCCCCCCCGCGCGACCATAATATATAGGATAAAGCAGATAATGAATGGATGGATGGATGGACAAATTGTGCCTCTCTCTCAAGTCTGGGGTTGGCAAATGCCAGGACCGCGTTATACGTCTGGATGTAATGTGCAAGTTTGTTGGATGAGGAATAATGCTTTGGATTTTTAGGGGTTGGTTTAGTCCACTAAAGCGCTGTCAAAAAAACTTTCAGTCTAAATTTACATTGTGGCCATATAGATTTGTTAGATGTTCAAGCATGACTGTATCACTAAACACAAAACAACACGAAACATTGATTGAACATTGAAAACAAAAGATTGCAACTTTATATTAATGCCTTTAGATTTGATATGATAATGATATAACCTTCTAAATGTATAATGTAAAGAGGTTCCAAAACTTTTGTCTGTTTAGAGTATGTGCAACATTTATCTAATTTCTGTAGTCTAATGATTAATGTGACATGAGTTTGAATCTGAAGAAGATAGAGTTGAGTAGCAACAGCATGGTTTATAAAGCTGTGCTTTAGTGATTTATAGTATTGAACTAGTATACAAATGTCTGTGCATAAGTAAACCATATTCTTATGAATTTTGTTTTGTACAATAAAATATCACTCTAAAATAAGAAAAGGCCATACCCTATGCTGCTAGCATAAAGTGTATATTATAATTGCTTTATTTCATATGTGAACAAACCAAAGAAATCCAATAGGATGAGATTTTACATACTTTTAGCCATATAGTGAATATGCATTTTGTCTTGTTTAACATTGATCTGTCCTTTAATCCATCTATCTATCAGTGTAATTCAGTTGCGAGATTGCTAATGGCATTTGAATCTTTCAGTCGGTCAGAATAGAGTTTCGTTGGTAACACTGCAACTATTACCGGCTCATAATGGTTATTGATTTGCTTTCCTGATAGAGTGCAGATTAGTGTGGTGAATTTTGTCAGGGAATATCTGAATAGCAGGTGCATTACCAATCAGGAAGTTACAAAGTCCAAACCCCTTAAGTAGGTCCTTGGCTCTGTGTGTATGTGTGTGTTCATAAAATGTATTGTTTTCTGAAAATTTCTCCGATATGTATGTGAATTGTAAAATGCCACATATATTTTATTGCCTGTGTGGCTGAATTTTAAATGTTTTTTTTATCTTATATAATGATCTATGGGGATCATGATATAATAGCTTTTACATATTGTAATAAAGGTATTACACCCAGTTCAAGATAGTTTTGGGGTATAGCCATGCACAATGTAGGAAAGCTTTGCCACAATAAATAGGTGTAAATACCTCTGAGGACATAAATAAGAAAGACTGGAATCTGCCAAACTACATGTTGACAAGTCCTGTCCTTCTGTGAGAATGTCCTATGGACAGATAAACAAATTGGAATTTTTGCCAATGCATAATAGCTCTATGTTCACAGACGGAAAAATTAAGCATATCAAGAAAATAACACTATTCCTACTGTGAAACATGGAGGAGGCTCTGTTATGTTCTGGGGCTGCTTTGCTGAATCTGGCACAGGGTGTCTTGAATCTGTGCATGGTACAAGGAAGTCTCAAGGCTATCAAGGGATTCTAGGAAGAAATGTGCTGCCCGGTGTCAGAAAGCTTGTTTTTAGTTGTGTGTCTAGTGTGGGTCTTGTAACAGGATAATGACACAAAACAAACAGCTAAAAACATCCAAGAATGAATAAGAGGAAAACACTGGACTATTCTAAAGTGGCCTTCTATGAGCCCTGACCTTTGGATGAAGCTGAAACATGTCATCTTGAAAAGACCCTTTTAACCTGATACAGGTGGAGCAGTTTGTTCATGAGAAAGGCAGGTGAATTAAAGGTTTATTCCACAAGAGGAGCACTATACAAAAAACAGGAAACAAACAGTATGTAACACAGGTGATTCTCCAGCACCAGTGGAGTGAGTGGCCAAAGAATAAATAACATGAATGGAACACATAACCACAGAGCCTAATAGAAAAATAATAAATAAAATTACAATAAAAAAATGCAGTTATTTAACTAAACTAACCAAAAGACTATAAGCTAATTACCTGAAGTGAACATGAATTAAACACAAAAAAAACAGTGAGTAGTGCCCAGTACTCCTTACACTTGTTAGTTGGTTTTGTAAATTTTTGCTACTGTTATGCGGTTCCGCCAGGAACCGTTCGGAGTGAGTGGATCCGCTACTCGGAACGACGTATTCGGGGGCGGGGATGTGTTGCCAACAGTTCAATTCATTTTAAACACACAGAGTTCATAGTGCTGGAACCAAACATTCACAGAAGCGGATGAAACCCGGAGATGCGGAGCTGAGGTCTGACGTCACCGCGTAGTCGGCGCCTGACGTCAGCGGGGTCGTGTTCCAATCCGCCGGTACGCACAGGGCGGAGTGTGACTACACATGTAACGGCAGTAGGCGGTGAACTGTAAACCAAAACATCAAACACAGACCAGCAAGACGAGGTGAACAGGACGAGGCGAAACAGGACAAGGCGAAAACAGGACTAGGTGTACAGGACGAGGCGATAACAGGACGAGGCGTAAACAGGGCAAGAACCAGAGACGGGGTGTGGGCCAGAATGGGTGCGCGAACTAAGACCATCTAGCCCAGAGTGACGGGAGTGAGGTTCCTAAATAGGGACAGTGATCGGGGAACCAGGTGTGCATAATTACAGGGGCGTGAACACAAGACAAACCCACACCATGTGACCAAAACAAACCGTAACTACACAGAACACGTGACCATAACAAAACGCAAGACAGGGATATACAAATACACGTGATCAAAAACCAGGACATAAACAAAACATACCGGGGCGTGGGGACCAACTGGATGAGGGGCGAAGCTACCCAGGGAGCACCACCCCTCCGTGACAGACCATAACAGCTACCTTTTAAATGCATTATTTATTTAAAATTTCTGTGTAATCTATGACTCATTTTGGTCTTGTTTTTTTATTTTTTATTTTTATGACTATTATGAATGTTAAAAAGACATTTACAGCTTCAGATATATTGATAAGGGAAAATGATTTATTTTGCTGTACTGTAAAGGTTTTCGGGTTTAGATCAAATATAAAAAAAAACAAGGGACTTGAAACCTTTATGTTATGATATAACTATAATAACTTTATTTATATTAGAAACTATAACACATTTTATATTATACCAGCCAGTTTCTAGGTGAATACACTGGAACCTAAAGTCCAGAATTTAGTTAATTACATAACATTTGGTTACATGTGCCTTACTTGCACACGCATCAGCCCTATGAATTAACAGAAACAAACAAAACAAGAAAATTGATGGTGTCTTCTTTTATTATGCTCTTTCAAACTTTTACTACAGCCTCCAAACTTTTTGTAGTTTGTTTTATAGTTTGTTTTAGGGTGTGTCTTCCTTTACTATTCAATTTAGGGGACAAACATATATACTGTTCTGGTGATTGATTAAAACCCTTCACTTATAATACAGCCCTTTGTTAAATTGACTTTACATTAGTTAATATTGAAAATGACGCTTTATGTAAGTATATTTTGTTTATTTTATCACTTTTAAAACTGATGCAAAAGTGTGTATGTGAGGATTTGGTACTTTAATTTTTAAGAACAAACTATTTTAAATATTTACAATAACAATATTTAGAATTTTGGCTGCATTTGTCTTTAATAGAACCTGCAAAACCTTTATGAGCACCTTTTACTTTTTATTTCCACCTAATAAGAACAGAGCTATGTTATTTCCCTTCTCTAAATTAAAAATGAAGTGCTCTGTTGTCCTTGTAAAATCTGTTTTGTGCCAGAGTGAAAACAAAAGGAGTCCAGAGTATGGGCCCTTTCAATCTCTCTGACTCAATCAAATGTGTCATTATTACATGCTGGGGTCGAGGTCTGGCTATTATAAGACAATCAAATGCATATCAAAAGCTGTGTGTGTTGATTATATATATTAGGAAGTCTTATTTGAAAATGCTAACAGAGGGAAGTCGAAAAAAAGGTGTGTTTGTGTGTGTGTGTGTGTGTGTAGTGTGGAAAAAGTATTAAAAGTGTTAAAAGTAAATGGAAATCTCAAAAAAATTGACAGTGTTATGACATTTGCCCAGCGATGGATTGGCGCCCTGTCCTGGGTCTATCTGCCCAGCGCCCAAGACGTTCTCCCCTGGATGGGCATGGGGAACCCCACTGCGACCCTAAAAGAGGATAAGCAGGAGATAATGAATGAATGAATGACATTTTGAAAATCAGATGTTTTCAATAGGAATTGAACTAAGCCAAGTTTGAGGAGTGCTCATGAAAGAGCGAAGATTGCGATTACTCTGCAATTTCAGATTATTTTCTTTGTAGTCCCAAAATTGGCCGAGTAACCGGATTGCAAATATCAATGTAATGCAAAGTGAATGGCTCGGAAAAATGGGAATACCTCAGGAACGGTGCAATAAAAGCAGTGTTCTCACCAACGAGCCTTATGTGTCCTGCAAAAACTGTGTCGATAGCTTATAAATTGTGAGAGAATAAAGTTAAATAAAACTGGTGGAATAACATATAATTGGATAGAAATAGTGTGACTGCCATATACAGTATGACAAGAGATATTTTTTAAACTTTCAAAGCAGAGTTGTTCATACTTATCTGAATCAAAATTGTAACAAAACTATGAAATTATATTCCACCAGGCATTGTGAAAAAATATCCACAATGTACTACCATTTTTCTTCAGAATTAAATGGCAAAAAAAAAATCCTTATTAATTTACAAAATAACCTTCTGGTTTGTCCAAAAAAATCCATCCATCCATCCATTATCTTCCGCTTCAACGTTTCGGGCGCTGGGCAGATACACCCAGGACAGGGCGTCAATCCATCACTGGGCACACACTCACTCACACAGACACACACACAAACACACTCTATATGGGGCAATTTGGAGAACTCAATTGACTTGATCCATGTTTTTGGACTGTGCGAGGAAACCGGAGAACCCGGAGGAAACCCACGCGGACATGGGGAGAACATGGAAACTCCACCCAGATGGGGATTCGAACCGGGAATCCCTAGCGCTGAGAGGCAAATGTGCTAACCACTAAGCCACTGTGCTGCCTGTCCAAAAAATCTAAAGCAAAATAAAGAGTTCTTTTTGGAGAGTAGTGGCCTTCACTAAGAAATTCTGCCGTGCACTGTTGTTGTTCAGTGTTATACTGATGGTAAACTCATTTAAATTATTATTTAAATTTAATTAATATTTAGAGTTCTTTGTGACAGCACAGACTAATATATGCCTTGTTTTTTTACGTAATTTTTTTGATTGATCATGTATAGCCTATTTTCAGCCTTTGTTTGTACCATGATTGATATATTTAAAATAAAATAAATTAAAAATAGTACTTTAATAGTGCTGAATAGAGTTTGCAGACTTCTGGGTAAGAAAAATATCTTTTTGTCTGCCTACTTCAAGCTGAAGCAAGGATTTCTAAGAGAATAATGACATAAATTAGAAATAAACAAACAGTCTTTCACACTAGTGTAAAATGTCAATGAAGGACATTTTTATTATTTGTTATTGCCTGTCCTATGCATCTCTAATCTCTTAGATCAGAATAACACTCTATAGTGCACTATTTGGCTTAAGGCTAAGCAGTTTTTTCTTCGACTCTTTCTTCAAGGTCACCTATTTGAAAGATTGCTGGTTTTGAATGTTGGCATACCAACACATTACTTCTTAGATTATTAAACATATTAACCCATAAGAACCCATACCTATTTCTCCTTATCCTTTGTGTTGTGAAGCACTTCTAAGGTGGATTTTTTATTTTTACTGAATCCAAGAGCAGCTATTTATCAGAGGTCTTCTTCAACTGGAACTGTTAACAAAACTGAAAAAGTGACCAATAAACCACTTTTGGTCAAAACCAAAGTGCATATAAAGCACAGAAACATCAACATTTTTAGTCAGCTGCCTCATGTTTGAGCTGTTATTAGCACCACTTATGACTCTTTAGCCTAGGCTAAATAGTAACACTTGAAACAATTTATTTCCTCCGTGAAGCAAAGACGTACATCACATTACTCACAGAATATACTTCAAGTTAACCATAATTTTTTTTTATGAAATTGATTTATTATCCATAAAACATTTTACAATTAACTGGCTACAGCAGGGGGCGGCACGGTGGCTTAGTGGTTAGCACATTCGCCTCTCAACGCTAGGGATTCCCGGTTCGAATCCCCATCTGGGTGGAGTTTCCATGTTCTCCCCGTGTCTGCGTGGGTTTCCTCCTGGTTCTCCGGTTTCCTCCCACAGTCCAAAAACATGGATCAGGTTAATTGAATAATCAAAAATTGCCCCATTTAGAGTATGTCTGTGTGAATGAGTGTGTGCCCAGCGATGGATTGGCGCCCTGTCCTGGGTCTATCTGCCCAGCGCCCGAGACGTTCTCCCCTGGATGGGCATGGGGAACCCCACCGCGACCCTAATAGAGGATAAGCGGGAGATAATGAATGAATGAATGAATGGCTACAGCAGTTAACAGCAGTGGCTTTCTTTGTAAACCTTGCAAATACTTTGTATAGTGTACTCCTGATGGTATTGTCATTTGCATTAATGTTAGTTAATGTCAGAGAGGCCTTTGGTTGTTTAGAAGCTCAGTTGGTTCTTTTTTGCTCTTGTAGACAGTTACATGCCTTGTTCTTTGAGTGAATATTATTAGTCAACCCCCTACTGGGGAGCCTTTGCATTTCCTTTCACTCATGCACAATTGATCTGAAGGTGGCTTAAACTAGATAGTAAAATACTCATTGTATTTTTTTTTACCTACCTCTGGACATCTGACCAAGTTCAAATATAGAAAATTTTAAGGTTCACAAACTTGTATTAATAGTTTGCCAAGACATCACTGGGAATTATGTGTACATCCATAATGCAAAATTATGTGTGCACGCTGCATTTTTCATAAACTAATTCTGCAGACATTACACAGCACTGAAGATGCTGATTTGTAATTTAGCACAGCATTATCAGCAAAGTGTCTTGTCAGGTGAAAATGTTCCTGAAGATGCACAGGCACGTCCTGTACATACTGATAAGCACATTTGCTCTATTTAAATGCTTTTTTGCTTTCTGACCATAACAAGCTTTTCTAAATTCAGAACTCTGTTCTGAAAAAAAAAAAAGAAACATAATGTGTGCCACTAACTAGACACATTGAAATGTATTGTATTCTGTACGCTTAGTGCTTTTAAGGGACATATGAAAAAAAAATCACGCTGAAAGGTTTTAAAAATAAATAAATAACTATGGTCTTTATGAAGTCTGTATATGTGTGTCTGTCTGTTTATTTTAAGTCTAGTTCTTTGTGGAATATACCAGGTAGGAGTAACCTGCTTGAATATCTTTCCTGAGCAGTTACGCTGGCATTGCTCTTTTAGCCAAAGAATTTAGATGTTTATAATTTTAATGATTTCAATGTTTAGAATAATTATCCCTTTCCATCTATGGAAAATGGAAAGCTTCTTAAAAAAAATAAATGAATAAAAAATCCTTAAGTGGGTGGGAAGTGTGTGTGTGTGTGTATATATATATATATACACACATTGCTGGGGAGAACATGGAAACTCCACCCAGATGGGGATTCGAACCGGGAATCCCTAGTGCTGAGAGGCGAACGTGCTAACCACTAAGCCACTGTGCTGCTATTCCTAATTAGTAAATGTAAAAATAAAAGTTCTCAAAGGTCTTTACTGTAACAGTCCGGTATTAAACTGAATTCATTCATCCCTCTAACAATAAAACATTTTCCATGCCACTATGCCACTGACTGTAAACATAAACAATTTAACCCCTAAATATACCCCCAAACATACTTTTTAGATTAGATTAGATTAGATTCAACTTTATTGTCATTGTAAAGGGTACAGGGCTAATGTTTACACATGTTATCATCACTCCACTAAAATACCTCATCATCATCTCATCTCACATGTACCATTTATATACACTCTATATGCTGCTATTTAATATTCTATATTTATTTATTTATATTGTATACTAATTTTTTATTAATTCTTAAATTTATTTTATATATTGTATATACTTATATTTATATATTATATTTATAGTTAAAATATTCTATATTATATTTATATTTGTAGTTATATATATATATATATATATATATATATATATATATATATATATATATATATAAAATGTATATTCAAAGTTGTATATCCTATTATATTTCACATATCTACATACTGTATTTAAAAAAAAATCTTATTTTCTTCTTTAAAATTTCAATTTAAATTATAAAATTAAAATAACAGGGTAATCGGGGTATAACAATTTCTTTCTTATCTCATGTAACACATATTAATGATAATAAAATTTTCTTGAATCTATGAACTATGAAAGCATAGTGTAATATAGTATAGGTTTGGCTGTCATGCTGATCATTACATCTGCAATGCAGCAGCATTGGCAGCCTGGTAGGAAGCCACTGTCACACCACACCCACTACTCACTGCAGCCACAGACCTGAAGCCCCACCTTAATGAAATATTTCCACCTTCTTCCACATGTTATGTCACACAGACATAAAATTATACTTAGAAAAGATTGCTGGGATTCTTCAAGAAAATGCAAGGTTTTCCTGCAAATCCCCACATGAGGGAACATTTTCTTATACAGGGATGGGAAATACTTAAACATAAAATATCACCTTTTGCATTTTTAGAAGTTTGCACATTCTAATAGAAATAATATAAAATTAAATAAAAACTAGGTCATTCAATGGCAACATGATAAATGGTTATGAAAAAATACCCTGCTAAATAAATAACAGAATTCAAAACAGGACACACAGTCTCACTTTTCATTTTATTCAGTATATACAGTAAGCTTTTGCAATAACCAGTGTATGGCTGTCAGAGTATTCAAGGCCTTCGCTGAATGCTTCAGAAATTGCCCATGGTCTTTAGAATACATTTTGCAGGCCTGGAAGCATTTAACCTGTTGTATCAACCAATCAGATTTTGAGTTGGTGACACCAAAGCCCTCTATTACACGCAATTTATGACAGCGGATTTATGCCCTTGGATTGGATTGTACTTTTGATGAGTAGATATTTTCATCCAATTAAAATGTAGTACAGAAATATTACCTGACTTTATCATTAGCTTCAACGGCAATAGAAAAATAGGTTTTGACTTTATTTCTGATGCAACTAATTGAACTATTTTTAAATAACAAAGGAAGGATTTATTGTGTGCACAAAAAAATCAGGATTTAATCAGGATTTTTCGTGAGTATTATTTACCTAAATAATATTGTAATGTCGTGGGCTTAGTGGCTTAGTGGTTAGCACATGGGATTCCCGGTTCGAATCCCCATCTGGGTGGAGTTTCCATGTTCTCCCCGTGTCTGCGTGGGTTTCCTCCGGGTTCTCCGGTTTCCTCCCACAGTCCAAAAACATGGATCAAGTTAATTGAATTCTCGAAATTGCCCCATATAGAGTGTGTCTGTGTGAGTGAGTGTGTGCCCAGCGATGGATTGGCGCCCTGTCCTGGTTCTGTCTGCCCAGCGCCCGAGACGTTCTCCCCTGGATGGGCATGGGGAGCCCCACCGCGACCCTAATAGAGGATAAGCGGGAGATAATGAATGAATGAATATTGTAATGTCTTTGTTAGTGTGAGGTTTGCCATCATATGCTCCTTCTTTCATTCTTTCTGCATGTTTAGCTCTTTTAGTGGCCATCTTCAATTCCGGACCCTATATGGATACCCGTAGCTTGAAAACTAAGTGCAGTACACTTTTAGCTACAGCATTCTCGTGCCTTGAGTGTCCTTAGCTGGTATAGCCCTAAAATATATGCCTTTCAAATGTCAGTCAAACCAGAATGCTACACCTGATGCTTTCACATGCTCGCTCTTGACATCTTCTGTCTAAGTATCGGGATTGGCTACTGCTCAGACTATTTTTTTAATGTCCCATGCTATGTTGTTTCTTAGTATGCCATGCAAGTAAAATTAGAGCCTGTATCCATTTGTGCCATCACCTTGACTCCATCAAGCCTCATCTCCACACAGCCTATTTGGCTTAGACCTAACCAGTCAACATTTTTTTTATTTGTTAGATTTGTTCAAATGATGGCCTGGACATAAATAAACTTCCATGTCCTTGTACATGGAAGATTGTACATATTACCTTGTACCTGCTGGGAGCCTAACACTGAGTACCTAGGTCTAAATGGGGTGTTTGGCATCTTCTAGTGTCAGGAATTTTAAATTACGTGAACATAATAACAGTCCCAAAATGGCCGAAATTTTCTATTCAAACAAAGGACCTCACTGGGGCTCGGTGCCATTAGGAAGTGGGGTGGGGCACGCTGGATTTGAACCAAAATACTGGTCTTGGATTGGCTGATTTAAACCCTAGGGCGGTAATCTACGATTGGCTTAGGCATGTAAGGGGCGGGAACTAGACGTAACGGATATATATACACTGCGGTGGGCGCACTATTACTCAGACCCGGAGGCAGACAGCATCGGAACGCTGAGGATGGCAGACCCGCTGACCAGCGTGAGTTACTGACGGTGTTAAAAAAGTTTTCTTTGTTCTCAATAAATTAGTTGAGACGACCATTTTTGCATAGGCTCGTTCTTTCTGCCTTTTTCAAAATCAAAAGATCCTAACACTATCTGGCTCCTTCATCAGCGCTTGCTCCCTCATATTTGACTGAGGGTTCTTACCAGATTTTTGGTCTAAAGCATCACCTTCCATTTCTAACACCAATGTAGCAAAGTAGTGTCTTGTTTTAGAAATATTGCTCAATTGATTAGTTTATTTATAACAGGGAGTTTTGTCTTTCCACTGTCGCTTCGGCTTGCTCTTTAAAGTGTTTAAAGGCTTTTAACTCTGTAAAGCTACTTTATGACAATGTACTTTTGTAAAAAGCAATATATAAATAAATTACTTGAACTTAAACTTACTTTATTTAAAAGCTTTTTCAAAAAAGCAGTAAAATAATCCGATTTAAAATTTAAAGACAAGTAATATGGCAACAAAAGCTTGAAGCACTCACACAAACACATACATTTTTTCTTTTAACTAAACCACTGACACAACAGCACTTACCTCATAAAACACTTCAATGAACGTATTTTTGATGTTTAAGAGCTAAACATGCACAAAACTTTTAGCAACCTTTAGAGTCCAAATATGACCCCTGACACCACAATATTGAAGGCTTTGCAAAATATCTAATTGAACATTGTAAGCTGGGATTGTAGCAGCTCTTATCTGCACATGGCCTGTCGACTGCCGCTATTTCTCTCCATGATGGTTATTGACTTCCAAATGAAAAGAGCTGAGACAACAACATGCTGTTCCCCGGGGCCACCACCACACATTTACATGGACACACATTAAGATACCTACTTAACCTTGTGGGGAACTGTATCCATTGGCTCTTCTGTGGCAGTAATCAAGTTCATAAATCAGTGGATGCTGAGCTTGAAATCTTGATTATGCTTATAAAAAATTGTGTTCACTCTTGCCAAGGAACAAGGTGTCGTTATCTTTATTACATTGGTTATCAGTCAACCCAAATGGAGTTGAGATTTTTATTTTTATTTACTTTTATCTTAAAGTTTTCCTTTTAAGCACCTTTCGTTCAACTTAATCTTCCTATGATATGATAAAAATGTAATCTGTAATGTAGAACTTTTAAAGGTCTTCTCCCAGCTGGACTTGCCTGAAACACCTCCCTGGAGAGGCACCAGGAGGCATTCTTACCAGATGCCCGAACCACCTCAACTAGCTCCTTTCGACGCAGAGGAGTAGCGCCTCTACTCCGAATCTCTCGAATGACCGAGCTTTTCACCCTATCTCTAAGGAAGAGCCCAGCCACCCTGCGGAGTAAACCCATTGTGGCCACTTGTATTCGCGATCTTGTTCTTTCGGTCATGACCATAGGTGAGGGTAGGAATATAGATCGACTGGTAAATCGAGAGCCTTGCCTTATGGTTTAGCTCCTTTTTCACCACAACAGACCAGTATGGGGACCGCATAACTGCTGACTCCGCGTCGATCTGTCTGTCAATCTCACGCACCATCTTACAATAACTCGTGAACAAGACTCTGAGATACTTTAGACAAAATCTCATCCCTGACCCAGAGAGGTCTCTCTACCATTTTCCGACTAAGAACCATGGCCTCAGATTTTGAGGTGCTGATTCTCATCCCGGCCACTTCACACTCGGCTCCCAACTGATTTAGTAAGAGCTGTAGTTTGCAGCCTGATCATGCTAACAGGACCTGCAAAAAGATCTTCTACAAACAGCAGCGACGTGATTCTCAGATCACGAAACCAGACACTCTTCATCCCTCACACCCTCCCTCATCTAGGCTGCACCTAGAAATTCTGTCCATATAAATTATGAACAGAACCGGTGACAAAGGACAGCCCTGATGGAGTCCAACCCTCACTGGAAAAAAGTCAGACTTACTGCCGGCCATGCGAACCAAGCTCCTGCTTCAAACATACATGGACTGAATGGTCCCTAGTAAGGAGCCATGTACCCCATATTTGCAGAGCAAATTCCACAAAATACCCTGAGGGACACAGTTAAAAGCCTTCTCCAGATCCAGAGAAGTGTAATTCCTCTGTAGTTGGAACACACCCTCCAGTCCCTCTTTTTAAAAAGAGGCACCACCACCCACGTCAGCCAGTCCAGAGGCACTGCCCCCAATGACCATGCAATGTTAAAAAGGTGTGTCAGCCAAGACCGCCCCACAACATCCAGAGCTTTGAGTAACTCCAGACAGATCTCATCCACACCTGAAGCCCTGCCACCAAGGAGCTCTCTAACAACTTTAGCAACTTCAGTGATGGACAAGCCTCCTCCATTGTCCTCTGACTCGGCTTCCTCTCTGGAGGGCATTTTAGTGGGATTGAGAAGGTCATTGAAGTATTCCTTCCACTGCCTAATGATGTCCCCATTCAAAGTCAACAGTGCAACACCTCCACTATATACTGTGTTAGTGGCACACTGCTTTCCCCTCCTGAGTCACCTGACATTTTGCCGGAATCTTCTTGGAGCCGTCACATGATACCACAAATCGCCTGGCCTGTCGGTACAGGTCAGCTGCTTCTGGAGTCCCACAGGCCAACCATGCCCGATTCGAGTATGGTTTTCGAATTGTTCAGCTTCTTTAGCTTCATGGCTTCTTCAGCTTGATGGCTTCCCTTACATGGGGTGACCACCACCGTGTTCGAGGGTTACCGCCATGACAGGCACCAACTACCTTGCGACCACAGCTCCTGTCCGTCACCTCAACAATATAGGAACGGAACATGGCCCATTCAGACTCAATGTCCCCTACGTCCCCCGGAATGTGGTTGAAGCTCTGACAGAGGTGAGAGTTGAACATCCATCTGATGGGTTCTTCTGCCAGACGTTCCCAGCAAACCCTCACCATACGTTTGGGTCTGCCTGGTCTGACCGGCATCTTCCCCCCTCCATCTGATCCAACTCATCACTAGTCCAAGAAGTGCAATTGCGGGAATTCTAATGACACAACTACAAAGTCGAAACTGCGGCCTAGGGCGTCCTGGCGCCATGTGCACCTATGGGCACCCTTGTGCTCAAACATGGTGTTTGTGATGGACAGACCATGGTTTGCACAGAAGTCCAACAACTGAACATTGCTTGGGTTTAGATCGGAGAGGCATGTTCCTCCCAATCACACATCTCCAAGGTCTCACTGTCATTACCCACGTGAACGTTGAAGTCCAGTAGGACAGCAGAAACTCAAGGGGGAGCACTTCCCAGTACCCCCCCAACAGACTCTAAGAAGGCTGGGTACTTTGAACTGCCATTCGGCGCATAAGCACAGACAACAGTCAGAACCTGTTCCCCAACCTGAACGCACAGGGAAGCTACCCTCTCATCCACCGGATAAAACCCCAACATACACGCGTGAAGTCTGGGGCCATGAGAAAGCCCACACCTGCCAGACACCTCTCACCATGGGCAACTGCAGAAAAGAACAGAGTCCAACACTTCTTAAGGAGATTGGATACAGAACCTGAGCTGTGCGTTGAGGCGAGTCCAACTATATCTAGCCGGTATCTCTCAACCTCCCACACCAGCTCAGGCTCCTTCCCTACCAGTGAAATATCGTCCCAAGTTCCTAAAGCCAATTTCAGTAATTGAGGATTGCGATGCCCAGGTCTCCGCCTCTGGCCACCGCCCGATCCACAATGCGACAAACCCCTATTACTACCCCTCCCACAGATGGTGAACCCATTTGAAGGGGACCCATGTAACTCCTTTGGGCAAGGCCTGGTCGGGCACGATGGGAAAATGCCTGACCACCACACGCTCGCTGACAAACCCCGGGCCTGGCACCAGGGCAGGGCCCCGATAACCCTAACTTGGGCAGGGTAAACGTATTCCTGATTTTTCTATTCATAAGGGTTTGTTTGGACCACTCTTGTCTGGCCCTTTTTTTTCAAAATGGTTGCAACTTTGAAATATTAAATCACAGGGGTAATGCATAGGTTCTCGGTGAAAAAATACAATGCTCTGACTTGACTTTTATAGGCATGTATAAAATGTACATGTAGCCCACAAACATCGCAGACAAAAAAAAAAATATATGTTGGCTAAGAGTGTTTATTCAAATTTATTCATAGCGATATTAAAATCAGCTATATATGTATTATTGAGTAAGAGACAACTAATAACAGAAACACGTTACTGTCTCGCTTCCATGTTGACTAGTGCATCGACTAGTGCTCGTGCTTTGAGTTGTGATAAGTCATCTGCATTTCTCAAAGCTGACAGAGCACGACTTTGAGATGTCTCTGAGTGAAGTACTCCCACACTTTACATGCATGCATTTTTTTTGTGCTTAATATAAATTCATGATTTTATGCAAATTGACATATTTTTGTAATTGATGACATCAACACGTTGCCCCAGCCCTAGCATATTTCTTGGGATATTTTATGTTTCTTTTATTATTTTGATTTCAATCAACTTTTATTCAAGTTTATTCAAGATTTCAATCAACTTATTAATTTTATGGTCTGGGCTTCTGTCTTTTGCAGTTGTGTCTATAATTGTTTACAATAACCACATACTGTGCATGTTACATTCAGGTCATATTTATGTATGGATGTTAAAAATGTTTTTTTTAATGGTTGTACAAACTTTAAAGCATTACAATACATAACATGAGGTTACTAGCATATATGTTTAGTGTATAAAGTTAACCTGTAGCTAATTGTGTAGCATGCAAAGTTTAGCATGTAGTATTAATGTTGCTTTATCTAAAACATGTTTAGTTTCACGGGTTAACATAGCTATGTGCAGCATTTGATTGTTTAGCCTGTAGCTATGACAAGATTTGTTTGACCATATTAAAAAACATAAATCTTTTCTGTATTAGACATGCTGACAGATGTAGCAGTAAAAATAGAAGCTCTCTGACATTATGCTGGCTCTGGTTAATGCAGGGCCAAGACCTATTTATCAAGATAGAGGCTCATTCCAAGTGAGTGGACTGCTTTCTGTGTTAATCTCATTAGGCCATAGAGAGTGATTGTCCCTCTTTTCAATCCATCTTCTCACAGTCATGGATCAGCAGTAAAGCAAACACCCAGCACACTTTATTAACGTTACATACTGTATTATAGCACTAGCTCTGTTGAGTCTAATAGAAGCAAAAAAAAAAGAATAATTTTGTTGTAGTGCAGATAAAAGAAAACTCAGTCAATACTGTACAACGATCAGTGTTAAAAAGAATAATGATTTGACAGAAAGGTTGCAAGTAACATACTTTTAAATTAAGAATATCCCACTGCTGTAAAAAATTATAGGTTAATATGGTTTTCAAGTAATATAGTGGTTAGCATTGCTTTAAAACTGACTTTGTCCCCCACAATGCACTGTATGGGGTGCCTGTGTTGTGGACTACTTATCTACCATCTCTGCGTTGTGTTTTTTGTTGAATTTTAGGGGAGCTGGGGGGTTTGGTGTTCTCCCAGTGTTTGCCTCTAGGTCCTTAAACTTGTCAGAAAATATACAGGATAACAGTAATTTAATACTTTTACAGTATGACATTTTAAGTGGTTTGTAGTCGTTAGTTTTTATGACAGTTTTTATACATCTTACTATGCTGTAAATAAACAAAAGTGTTTAGTTTTATATAAGCTTGCTAAAATAATAATTTGTCCTAAATGGATGACATAGTTAGATGTCATGTGAATGGAATGAAATAAAAAATGGAATACAAATATATTGTAAACAAGTTGTTGTGATCTATTCACTATTCAAGGTCACTGTCACCAGTCAGAACTGAAATAACAAACTTTTTGTACATTTTTATGTTACCTACCTTTATGTTTGTGGACTACTCACTATTAGATTTAAGAAATTAGCCATAAAATACTATATTAAGGACACATCTCTGCATTCTTGTATATATTTAAATAAATCACTATAATAATAGATGTTTTGACCACTGATTTACATTTACATAATCATTTACATTTACACTTAGTCATTTAGCAGCTGCTTCAATCCAAAGCAATTTACAAGTGAGAGAACAACATAAGTCATTAAGGAGTGACCGACCGAGCTGTAGATTCAGCAGGTCAGAGGCAGTGTAGATCTAATAAGGTAGCATTTTGGCATGTATCACCAGTAACAATCAAAATATAGACAAGTTGTTTACTATAGTTTATTAAATATGTTTAGTGTAATTGTGGATACTGGCACTGCACCAGTGAGGTTTACCATAGCCAAGCATCACCCCTAATAGTATCTATTTTTTGTTTGAAGTAAACAACACTTCAAATGCAGGCCATAGAAATGCTTTAAAACAATACTATAAAATAGTAAACTGTATTTATGTAAGGGCGGTACAGTGGCTTAGTGGTTAGCACGTTCGCCTCTCAGTGCTAGGGATTCCTGGTTCGAATCCCTATCTGGGTGAAGTTTTCATGTTCTCCCCGTGTCCGCGTGGGTTTCCTCAGGGTTCTCCGGTTTTCTCTCACTGTCCAAAAACATGGATCAAGTCAATTGAGTTCTCCAAATTGCCCCTTTGGAGAAGATGTATGTGTGCTTGTCTGTGTGAGTGAGTGTGTGCCCAGTGATAGATTGGCGCCCTGTCCTGGGTGTATCTGCCCAGTGCCCAAAACGTTCTCCCCTGGATGGGCATGGGGAACCCCACCGCGATCCTAATATAGGATAAAGCGGAAGATAATTGATGGATGGATGGATGTATTTATGTAGAGTGTATCATATCAACTCATATCAAGCAGGTCTGGGATTTCATCCCTCGGGAGGCAAACACAGTTCCTGTCTGTGTGGAGTCTGCATGTTCCCCTAGCTATTCATATTGTCGGATTTAACCCCGGGTAAATAGAAGTGTTTTGTCAGGAAGGACATCCAATGTTAAACTATGGCGAATATGCAGCTCTTCTGTACTGTGGCTACTACCCCTAACAGGAACACGTATTTATGCCTTTAATGGTGGCAGGTCTTTCTGTCAGGCTCAGTGGAGGTTTAACCAGGATTCATGATGGTAGTGTGAAAAGCCAAGACTTGGAGTAGATTAAAATGACGAAAATTGTATTTATTAACAAATAAAAGCATGTTAAGCCATGCAACTCAACCTATAGTCTTAACTAAAGACCAGCAACTGAAACATGAACTGAAAATGAACTTTTACAGGCAACAATAACATTTATACAAAGGAATAAAACAGACAGTTCTATTTTATCATCATCATTATTATTATTATTATTATTATTATTATTATTATTATTATTATAAAATTAAGTTATACATATGAATCTGTATAAATGTAATAGGCTTAGTACAGTGATGTCTAATAATAATACAATAACATTTTTTGTTATTACCTTATACTGCCTTTAAGCATTTTTGTAATGTCACATTATCAGTCACACTACAATTAAGTGGTTTGGAGAATTACGCCATTTTATATATGTTTATGTATTCTTCTTAGATGAAAGTTTGAATGCTAAATGATACTGAAAATTAAACCCGCGTTTGCAGTGGTGCATAAATTCTTTTCAGTGCCTTAATAAATAATAAAATATGAATAGATTTCCCAATGGTTCTTCAGATATGGTCTACTCAATATCTCATTTACTTTATAACATTACTCAAATATTACCCACTTGTTTGCAGCGGTTGTGTGAGTAGCTTGCCTTTCTGAAAATGGAATTGAATGTGCAGATTATGCATATATATATATATATATATATATATATATATATATATATATATATATATATATATATATATATATATATATATAGTTTACATTAAAAATAGTGTTAAATTATTGTGATATGGGGCTGCTATCAATTACAATCTCTTAAACTTTAAAGAGAGGTGAAATAGAAAGTGAAGTAGAGGAAGTTTTGGCTTTTAGAGAAGAAAAGTGGTGAATATCATTCTGCAGTTCCACTTGCCAGCCCAATAATAATATTACCTTGGACCCAATAATAGTATTACCTTATGAAGTGAATCTGCATTTGATGCTGGCAAGTCCTGTCTCTGCTCCTCTTTATGTCCGTGACTGTGATATTGTGGCAGTGAAACCCAGAAACAATGATGAAGCATGAGGCCAACTTAGGCACCTGAGAGCGTCGCAGTCATGTTCTCCATCAGAAATGCATGGCCCTGTCCCACTTATCTTCTGGCATTTATGAAGAACTGGTCATGTTGGAGAAAAAGGCACATGGTGGTGTAACTTCTCATGGTAAAGATGGGGAAGGGGTAAAAATTGACAATCACTGAAGTGCCTGTAGACAAGCACTGTAGACCTTCCGCTCTTGAACTGACAATAATCCACCAGCCTAGAATGACACCTTCATCATGACATCATGTGCCCTTGATAAAGGGTTAGAAGTTCAAGTTCAAGTTCAAGTTATTTATTTATATAGCGCTTTTTACAACAGTACATTGTCACAAAGCAGCTTTACAGAATGAAAAGCCTTTAAACCCCCAAAGAGCAAGCCGAAGCGACAGTGGCAAGGAAAAACTCCCTTTTATGTTGTTATTCAAGGAAGAAACCTTGGGAGGACCAAGACTCAGTGAGGGACTCATCCTCCTTGAGCGGCCAGATAGAAAATAACTAACACAAGCTATGACGTGTGAAATTAGCTATTGTCTCTGATTTTTATCTCGATAATATCTATATTTTATAGCAATAATCAATGTACACAGATGGAATAAAATTTGTATGTATAGAAATTTTAAATGCATCTATTTTATAAATAGAACTGAAACAATAGAAATAGTCAATGAATGTAGAAACACAAGGTGTAGCATGTGTTTTTCTTTGTTTTTAAAGAATTTATTTATATATGCACAAAACGTACTGCATAACTTGCACTTTTGCCGGAACAATTGTGGTATGTCCAACTAAGTCAATATTGCATTTAGATAAAAGTAATCTATCTCATAAGCCAAACAGAGTGGCTGGAAAATATTAGATCCAGAACACCGACATTTTTGACCTTTTTTCTCCTTTTTTACAGCAGCCCCTACACTCCCACCCCTGAAATCGGAGCACTTCAAGCCTTGTCAGGAAAAGGACTTGGCTTATTGCCTCAATGATGGCGAGTGCTTTGTCATTGAGACCTTAAGTGGCCCTCACAAGCACTGCAGGTAGGAAACCAAAGAAATAAAATAATTCTGGCTCGCTGGTTAAACTGTTTTCCATTTGCTAATACAATGATACCACTGGAACTTTATTTTATTTTTGTGTTCTTAACATTTCATTTAATATTTTCTTTTGGACCAAGTTCTTAAAGTGCTCTGTCATTTTGTCAATGAATAATTGTTATGGAATTGTCTTTGATGGCTTTTATTTAATCAGTAAACAGCAACTTTGTTACTACATGTATATTTCATGTCTAGTTTATCAGTACCACTTACCAAATGTGTGTATTTTGTAGACTTATAAATTGTAGCCTAATTTTATTCTATGTTTGTCATTCTACATTTGTCATGTTTATTAATGGTCAAAAATTCATATGGCTGTATATTGTTTTATGAAGGTCAGGGTGCTTGTGTTTTGCAAGAGTTGCTAATTAACCTTGGATTATAAAAAAAAAAAAAAAAAAAAAAAAACAGTATGAATAAGTAAGTTGTCACAGTTGATGAGCCATGGAGAGGTTTGGGGACAAGTGTCCTTATTTCAACAGTTAAAATTGGTGGACTTGTTTTAGGTATTCAGTTTATTTGAATACTGCTTGTAGGCGCTTTGCCTTTTCTGACCTCTCGCTGCTAATTAAGACCTTAGGAAAGTTCCTATCAAATTAAAGCCTAAAGATATATAAAAACAACATCATGCAAAGAGCTAAAAAGAAGAGAACAGCTAGTACACTGCTAGCATGTCAGATGTCATTTGGTTGAATGTAAGTATGTTTGTAAAGTGTGAAAAAAATTAATGGATTTAAAAGAATTCAATGCTTTTAACAAACAAATGTGCACTTTTAATGGTTTTTGTTTTTTATGCCTTCGTTAAAACCAGTAAAAACCATTACTCTTTGTAATTTTTGTATAT
This sequence comes from Corydoras maculifer, assembly GCA_019802435.1. NCBI lineage: Eukaryota > Metazoa > Chordata > Actinopteri > Siluriformes > Callichthyidae > Corydoras > Corydoras maculifer. Next base: position 2,014,180 of record JAFMOD010000378.1, read on the forward strand.
AAGCCAGTCACTTATACAAATATTACCCGAGTTGTCTGAGTTATCCTCCCAATGACTTTGGCACCCTTCCATACCTCACACACTTACTCAGTAAGTGCACGCTACAGTGGGACAGAAGGTAAGTGGAACAGAGCCACTATGCCAATGGTACCATAACATATTTACACTTTGGCAGTAATTTTAATAGTTTATGTTTGTAAAGTTTGCAGCATGTTTGCATCCTAATTTTCTGTGTATAACTTATGGTTAGTTTTGTTTATTGATATCTTTGATTTCAAAGGTGATTTGTGAATCATCTGTATCATCAAGATTTCAAAAACTTGATTCTCTGCAATTATTTTGTTCACTGAATTACCCAGACCTGTTCAGTTTACTAATAAAACTAAATACCTTGGATTTAATTTGGCATAAAAGCACCAGTAAGGACATGAGTCTCAAGAACTAAATAGCAGTTAATGTTTCATAGATATAAAATAATCCAAAATAAGAAATATAAATAATTTAACTAAAAATAATCAGTTGACTACATTTATTGACATTCATTATCTTATTCATGTTAAACATTAAGTGGTCATACTGTATGGCTGGTTATACCAAAATATTTCAGCCAATCTGATTTCAGACCCAAAGTACATTCATTCATTCATTCATTCATTATCTTCCGCTTTATCCTCTATTAGGGTCGCGGTGGGGTTCCCCATGCCCATCCAGGGAAGAACGTTTCGGGCACTGGGCAGATACACCCAGCACAGGGCGCCAATCTATAGCTGGGCACACACTCACTCACACAGAAACGCACGCATACACACTCTATATGTGGCAATTTGGAGAACTCAATTGACTTGATCCATGTTTTTGGACTGTGGGAGGAAACCGGAGCACCCGGAGGAAACCCACGCAGACACGGGGAGAACATGGAAACTCCACCAAGATGGGGATTTGAACCGGGAATCCCTAGTGCTAAGAGGCGAACGTGCTAACCACTAAGCCACCGTGCCACCCCAAAGTACATGCTTTATTAAATTTGATTAAATGTTAGCATTTCCCTTAAATCTGTATTAGTGGCAAAATATGTGCTCAATTGGATTTAATGAATTTTACCTTTTTGCTTCTAAATTTTGTGAATACAACATATACCATGGGATGCAGGTTTGAACCCACTTGCTCTTAGGCAAAACACTAACCACTGTATGTGCCACTCATATTTCTGATATAGAACCAGAATATGTTATGTGTTATAAGTCACTGTGTTATAAACACATTCATTATATTCAGTTCTCCTCAAAGTGCTACTCAAACAGCTCCTGAATGAAAAATTAATAAAGCTGCCATGAAGATGCCATAGAGAACCTGACATAAAACCATTGAATATTCATGGGACACATAACGATGTGAAAATGTAATCACTTAGAAGTGTTCTAGCTTCTAACATAAATTAATTTATCAAGAGAGTGAGTATCTCATAATGCTTTGACAGATGATGTAGCAGGTAAAATCATTTGAAATTGTAGTTCTTTCCCCCATGTATCTTTGGGTTGATTGTCATGTCATTTGGCTTGGAAAAGAGAAAATAAAAATTGTTTTTGGGTGTTTTTCTTGTGTCACTGTACCATCTCTGGTGCCCAGATTGGAGTGCCATCCAAATAGCTACTGGTGATTACAGTTAAAGAAAAAAATTATGTAAAAAATAGAAATCAGTATATACAAAATAAAAAGTGCATTAGCAGCATATGATATTGATCATATTGACACAGTTTCCAGCTTTTATTATATAGAAATAAAAGCAGCCTTTTTTTGTCACTTGTTGCTTATGAATGGTATGCAGTCTCTTAAAACCTGTTGGCAGAGGTAGTTTGGAAAGTAATTTAATTGTCAGGCTGCCCATTTTGCCACCATTGTCCACCATGGCACCAGCTGCACCCTTATTCAACATAATTTATTAGTATGATTTTGTCCATTTTGTTGAAAAAACATTTTTGAACCCCCTTCTTTAATCTTATATCATTGCCTGTTAAATCATTTTTAAAACTGAAATGAAAATACAGATACATCTTAAAGTATTGTCATTGCGCGTAAAAAAAATTGTGTGGCTTAGAGCTGGCTTAGAGGTGGAAAGGGTATTCCACTAATAAATTGTAGCCTGTGGGACATAAATCAGAGGGGCATTAGGACCTAGCAGGAAGCACTGCCTCGAGTAATTAAGGCAAATATATATTGAGCTCCCTAGGAATCCGTAGCGGGTCGACATCGTTGAGAAGCGTGCTCAGAACGCCAGTCTGGAGTTTCTGACTTTAGTCCTTGCTTGTGGTGTGTGAGATTCAAACGCAGGAGAAACGTTGAATGCAGTACTGAGGATTTGTTCTGGTTATACTGTCAGTAATATTGGAGAGAGGAGTGGAATTACAGTTATCCAGGGAAACCAGGGCCTGTGGAAGAGTGTGTAGAAGGCATTGGCAGACATTACCGAGCAACCTACAGAAGGGAATGATTGGTAGACAGCATAGGACGTAGCCACAGTTTTTCTCACTGGTTTTTCTTATTATTATTTTCATTGTTTTTTCTATTTTCTCACTCTTTTGTACTGATGTTTTTCATGTTTTATTTATATTTGTTTTACATTGTAACAAGAATTGATGGTCTGAGTTTTAAAGTCGTGTATTAATGTCAAGACCAGATATTAATTGTAATGAATGGTCTAGAGTTGTATTTTAACATTGGAAGTGTTTATAATCTTTTCTTGCTCTTTTGCGTTTTATCATTAATTTTATTAATTTTCCCATTTTACTGAGGTTTATACCCTCTTGATTTGAGAAACACTGTATTGGGGTGTTCTGCCTTAGATTGTGGCTGTTAGATAGGTGGTTAAGCCAACTTCTTGTCCAGTTCATGTGTGGTGGTTTGGGTGAACAATTGAGATTTTGGTGTGGAAATAGATACAGTGGGTTGCAAAAGTATTCATACCCCTTGAACTTTGCCATATTTTGTCACATTACAACCACAAACATAAATATATTTCACTGGAATTTAATGTGAAAGACCAACACAAAGTGGTATACAATTGTGAAGTGGAATGAAAGTTATACATGAATCAACAATTTTTTTACAAATAAAAAACTGAAAAGTGCGATGTGCAAAATTATTCAGCCCCCTTTTCCCTGAGTGCAACCANAATGGCCCAGTCAAAGTCCAGACCTAAACCCAATTGAGAATTTGTGGCAAGATCTCAAAACTGCTGTTCACAAACGCTCTCCATCCAATCTGACTGAGCTTGAGCTGTTTTGCAAGGAGGAATGGGCAAGAATTTCAGTCACTAGATGTGCAAAGCTGGTGGAGACATACCCTAAAAGACTTGCAGCTGTAATTGCAGCAAAAGGTGGTTCCACAAAGTGTTGACTCAGGGGGCTGAATAATTTTGCACATCGCACTTTTCAGTTTTTTATTTGTAAAAAATTGTTGATTCATGTATAACTTTCATTCCACTTCACAATTGTATACCACTTTGTGTTGGTCTTTCACATTAAATTCCAGTGAAATATATTTATGTTTGTGGTTGTAATGTGACAAAATATGGCAAAGTTCAAGGGGTATGAATACTTTTGCAACCCACTGTACCTGGGTGTGTAGATTTAAATTTAATAATATATTGATTGTGGTGATTTCCATACTGGGCTAGGGGTTGTTGCTTTACCCTCATGACATGTTTCACTTTTATATGCAATTCTAGAGTTTTCTATGGCAAACACACAAAAGTATAATTGATATTTGGCTGATCTTGTTCTTAAATAAAGCCATTGTATTCAGCGGCTGTGTGATCATTTGAATGAACCATTGTGGGGAATAGTCTAATTAAATAGGGTTCTCCCACCCTTTATAATAAGGGAGTGGCGTAGTCTTCTTTTACTTGGGTGTAGTCATATGGGCCACAAAATCAAGATGTTTTTTGTGTTCGCTAAATTATCTAGGCTTGCAGATGGTGATATAGTTTTATATACCAGATGTGAGGGGAACGGGGAAACATAACAGAACATCATTAGCATTGAGGATATTTTGAATGGCGCCATCTTGGTTTCAACTTAAATGTTTTCAAATTGTCCAAATAGTTGTTTAACAAAAAAAAAAAAACCACATAGAAGCTACAGAATGTTTAGGTGTTAAAAAAAAAACTAAAACTATGCATTTCTTTAAACCCTACATAATTCTTAACATAATGTCTAAATAATAAACTTGCATCAACATTTCTGTTTTCTTATTTTTTTGAGGAACCCATTTTTAAGCCTTATTAAAAGAAGTGAATGATGAGTTTATAAGATGTGAGTAATGTGTGCTTTAAGTAGATGTGGTCTGAAGGAACTAAAAAGAAATACTTTTGAGGGAGCGGCTGTTTGGTTGGTTGGATTATTTGAAAGATAGTAACATCATCTGCTGATGAGGAGGTGTTGAGGTAGTAAAGATGTTAAAAATGTAATGTGTTTAATGTACTAAACAATTTGAGAAAAGAAGAGAGTGAAATTGTGTCAGATCTAAAGACTTACAGAACTTTATCTCAGCTGGTAAGCCTGGTACTAAAGGGTGAAATGGGTGACTACTTAGAGGAGAAAGGTAAAAAGTATGGAGTACATGGTGCAGTTTATCTAAAATTGTATAAATGTATAAAATTTAGTAGAAAATGGGCAATTTATCCATAGAAAACAAAATTAATGAATTACCACTAATTAGTTCATTGATTTTTTAAAAATCTTTTTTTTAATGATTCATGTGTTTTCATTGACGATGAACAATTGTGTAATGTTTCAGCTTAATTGGCTAACGGGAAGTGGGTGAAATAGCATTTGCAAAATTTTTTACCAGACACACAGATGAAGCTAATATAGGGGTGGTAAAAAAAATACAAATACATTTTTTTTTTTTTTTTCACAAATATACTGTCTATTCTTTTACTCACAGTTATCTCACAAGTGCAAATATACTTTTAAAAGCAAAATTTCCTTTCACTTTGAGGTTGTAGTAGATTAACCCAAGATAAAAAACGAGTAATCAAAAAGTGAAAAAGGTTCGATTAAAACAGCTATATTGTAACAGAGGACTAAGGAATTTTTTTAAATTTTTAATTACCCTGTGTTTCTTTAGCTACCTAATTTGGATTGCATATAGAAGATCATAGTTTAAGTACTCAGATATAAATTATAATTTTTTAATATTTATCTTTATGGACAAGAGATACAGTGTTGTATACTTCATTAATATTTCATGTAATAGATTAAATATAATAAAAGAGGCAACAGTTTTCTAACCTAATCTTCTCAACAGTGGCACTTATGCAGTCTAAAACCCCATTTTAAACAAATTAATGGTTCCTTAATGAGTCAACGATTCAGGTATAAATATCAAAACCACATCATGAGTTTCAAGTACAGCCATTGCCTAGTAATATCAATGCCTGTTTTAACACTCTGTCACATAGGGACGCGCAGTCCGTCCAAAGGAGGCGCTGCGCAGTGCTATGCAGGAGCAAGGTGCACGTGGTGATAATGAGCGAGCCAGGCGACCAGGTAAGCAGCAGGGAGGTGTTCAATAAACGAAAAGCGTAACAAACAAAAACCGAACCGAGTCGAACACCAACAAGACGCTGAACCAAACATTGTACACCCACACTAAGCAAAAGTAACAACAGTAATGCCGCATGTGACTAGGTAGGCCCCAATCCCAGGCCTCGGGGATGGGCCCTACCTACAGGAACCCAGAACGGCTAAAACCTGAAGTTAGAAAACAGTGGGGAGTGGCCTAGCACTCTCAAACCTGACACACTCAGCTTTCCTTAATACGTTTTTTTAAATTGCCAAAACTAATTACTATAAATCATCAAAGTAATGACATTGTAAACAGAACAACATTAATTTTTACCCAGCATATATAAAGTTAATGCTAAGGGGATATTTAAAATGAGTATTACATTTCAAAATAGGTCTTTTTTTTAAATGTCTACACAAATGCCATCCTATTTGAATATATCTTCTAAATCTTGCGTGTTTTTAACAAATGTGTGTGTGAAGTATCAGCTCTAGAATTAATTATTTTTTACTACTGTTTTACCATTTGCTGTTTAGTTGCAACTCACATTTACCTACAGGTAAAATCTGTCAAATAAATTAGTGAACTAATACCTGTAAATCTTCAATGTATGTGAGAGTAAATACTATTTCTACTTAATTATTATTTGGTAGTACAGTGTGATCCCATACTATATCTTTGGCAGGAGTAATGCTTTCTAAGCAGACCAGACATTTAAATATTTAGGTATTCACAAATTTAGACACTCTTCCAGAGTCAACAGGACCAATGACACTTTCTAAATTGAAGGATTTTAACTCACTTTCAGAGTGAACAATAAATGCTTTCCAAGAAAAAGAACTCCCTTACAGAATTGAACAGACAAATGTGACTTTCTGAGTTCAAGGTTTAAAGCTGACAGGGCAAATAGTACTTTCAAAGCTGAAAAAAATTGAAAACATTTTAGAAACATCAGCATGAATGCTTTCCAAGCAAAAGGACTTGAATCCAACATGAACAGGAAAAATTTTACTTCCCATCTAAAGATATGAACTGGCTTGCAGAGTTGACACGACAAACAGAACTTTCTAAGCTAATGGAGTTAGAGACACTGAAAGACTCATATAAAATCAATACAATATCAACAGCAACACTTCACAGCTAAAGAATTACTTAAAAAATTGCTTAGCATCATATATTATAATGCCTTCTAATATGATTTCACACCCACATGTGACATAATGCCTTAATATACAATTATGAGAATTTTGATATTGAAGTCCAGGAGGACATATTTTTTATCTTTTTTTTTTAATTTTATGTTTGCAAACTAACAAAATATGTAGTATTTATTTTCTTGTTGATATAACAGAATTTTAAAATTATGACATAAAGGAAAAACATGTATATTCTGAAATTCCTACTTTATATTTTTAACACTATAAAATATAGGTTTCTTGAACGTGATCTGAGATTTTTTTTTTTTATATTTTGCAAAATTATTTTAAAAAGATGGAAATTAAAAATAATAAACATAATACCACTGTTATAATATCATAAATCATTAGTTAAAACAAATAAACATTGTGGGGAAAATAATGAAATACTGAATTACATTAAAAAATAATTTACAGCAAGTATGAATTTGTTACATCAAAATATTAAATACAATTCAAAATATAACAGTAAAGCATATTTTAACTTGTTTAACATGTGTTATTATTGAAACATGTGTTTACTGCTTATTTGACTAAGTCTATTTAACTAAATATTATTAATTTACACTATTAAGCAGAACCTCCTTTTCTAAACAACTTACTTAAGAAATGTTTTTTAGTATGAGCAACTGGTGCTTAGGGGCGTTGCACACTGACCCAATGTGAAACCTTGTTAGTAGGGTGACTTAGCCACGAAGACCATTTATATATTTAGACTTTATTAAAAAAGGCCAAAAAATTGTTTTTCAAGATGAACAACATGTGGATTTGCAGTTTTTGTATTTAGGCGAATTATTCAATCACAATCTTTCTCAAAGCTCATAGCAATGCTTGTACAATAAAGTGCTGTTACACACTAGACACCACCAGTGTACCCCATAATCATACTTGTTATGTTTGTTGTTGCTGTTTATCCCCTAAATCAGTATAGGACATGTGGACACTCTGGCTCAACATTTCAAAGCATGGGGAGTACATTTTGTAGGTGTGATTTATTTAAGTCTTTTCTTTGAAACCTTTTTTAATGGCAGACCCAAAAAATTAGGCAGTTTCTCTGTCCTGGTCAGTACAGATAAAGAAGTTATTACTTTCAGGACTTTGAGTTAAAATTAAGTGGTTGTAGATGGAGATGTAGTGATTTTGCCTTTTACGTAAGTAAGGTCAGGATTGCCCCTATGTCTGTGAGATGATATAAAGTCGGTATATCTTTAACCATTTTTTTTCAGTGACTTATGACATATATGTTGATCAGAGTACAAAAAGCATATCTTCCAGTTACTTTATATAAGTACCTCATTACAGGTCAGTTCACTAAAACTAGCATAACTTTGTTTTGTCTTCTTTGTATGTTTTTTTGGTCAGCTTTTAAAAAACTATAGCTGCTAATTCTGTTATTATTTGTACAAAATCCAGAAAGTTCTCTGCGAGGTGCATGAGTTAATCAGCAATTACCTGTGAAGGTGGCCTGGACCTTATGCTGTAAAATTGCTGTTAAAAGGTGTTACGTCCATATTTGCTATGTGCATTAAAGAAGGCATGAGCCTGTCAATCCAAACAAAAGATACCCAGCCTAATTTGTTAAAGCAATGGTTTTCAAACTCATAATAATACCAAGGACCATCCATTATCAAACCAAGACTTCCAAGTACCACCTATGTTTTACATCACAGAATGACATAAATGACAGAATGCAATGAATAAGGTATGCATGTATATTAAAGCAATAAAGTACAAGAAGGGCATGCATTTTTGTAAATAAATCATGGAAAAGATAAGTTATTAGGCACAGTGCGGAATACAGTTACACCTAGTTTCCGAATGCCTTATTGCTTTTATAAAACAGTTACAAACACACTATAATAAAAAAATATATATATATTTTTTTTTCATTCATACATTCAAAAAAAATATATATATTTTTTTCCATAAATGTTTTTATTGAAAGCAACATAGCTAGTAAACTGAATTTCTGTGATGCAATATAGGGTGGTTATTTAAATGAAAACAATTTCCGGGTAACATTTACGGTTTCTATAACAATTAAATAACAGAATGCAATTTATAATATACATTAGGAAAATAAGTTATTGTATATCCATAACATTATCTGGCATACCACCTGTCATGAGCGCTGCTGCGAGAACGTTGAAAAGTGCTGAAGCACTGAATGAACCACATGTCACGTTCGCCTCTCAGCACTAGGGATTCCTGTTTCGAATCCCCATCTGGGTGGAGTTTCCATGTTCTCCCTGTGTCTGCATGGGTTTCCTCCAGGTTCTCTGGTTTCCTCCCACAGTCCAAAAACATGGATCAAGTCAATTGAGTTCTCCAAATTGCCCCATACAGAGTGTGTATACGTGCGTGTCTGTGTGAATGAGTGTGTGCCCAGTGATGGATTGGCGCCCTGTCCTGGGTGCATCTGCCCAGTGCCCGAAACGTTCTCCCCTGGATGGGCATGGGGAACCCCACCGCGACCCTACTATATAGGATAAAGCAGAAGATAATGAATGAATGAATGTATGAATGAATGAATGAATGAATGAATGATGCATTGATTTATTTAATTATATGGTCAATGTTAATAAAACTAAGCGGCTAAGATGAGTGAGAACTAGTGAACTGTGTTTCATCACCTTTTAAAAACCAAATGTGGGATTTATCTCTGGAGATCAATATTACCATTCAGTTCTTTCTCAAAGCCTCTGTGCAGGAAACCAACTGCAAGGTGCCTGAGGCTAATCAGTTTCTGCAGCACAGGTTTCTGGCTTTTGGAATTGGAAGTTGAACTGCAAACATTTCTGCTCTTCTGCACTTAAAAAAGATTTAGCTTTAGTCCCACATAAGCATGGAAGCTTGGGATGTCTCTGTAGGATAGAGAGGCTTTGCTATGGTTGGAAGACTCAGAACAAAAAAAGGCACTGGAGAAACACAGAAAGAAAGAAACTTTCTTTAACCTAGCATTAACTAAGCCTGGATGATTTATTCTATCATGAAAAGGGGATTTAGAGAATGATGGATTTTCTTATCTTTAGTTGTTGGGTGAAAGTCTGCTTCTTTTCTGAGCAAATGCTAATCCTTTTGATTCGAGTCAAGCAAAATCAAGTACAGGGTGTTGGCCCACCAGTGTAACAATGCAAACTCAAAGACAAGCAGTAGAGAATTAATACATGAATGAATGAATAAATAAATTAATAGATAAATAAATAAATAAATAAAAGTAAGTAAATAAATAAATTAATTAATTAATAAATAAATAATAATAAGTAGAGTTAATTTTAGCAAATTATGTCTGCCTGAGACCTAACTATTATACATTTTGTATAACTATTTATATGCCAATTAATTGCCTCTTTTATATCAACAACATTAGTATTATTCTTATTATAACTATATATATACATACATACATACTGTATATATATATACATACACAAGTAAGTTTTATATTTGGACATTTAATATTAAATCTATATAAGCATGAAATCCTTTATAATGCGAAAGAGTAAAACCAATTCAAACAAAGCATTCGAATTGTTTATGACAGACTGATTATGGAATGTAATATAAATCGACAATCCCCTCTCAGAGGTTTGCAGGATTGTTCCACCTGCTGTCAGTATATAAAGATCTGCCTAATCCTTTTTATACTGCAAATGTCATTGTACAGTTTGTATGGGGTCTGAAACCAAAAAGAAATTGTCTGAAATTACATGACCATGTCCCCTTAGGCACAGGAAATTATTTCATGATTTAGGTAGAAAGTGCACAGTTAATGGTAGAACAGCTAACGTGAGATTAGTTTGTATAAAAACTAATTATATATTAGTATTGTATAAAAGAATAAACATAAAAATATGGATAAATTATATGCATAATTAAACAATAAAATAAAAGACTGGTGTTATTGTGTCAGCATTGCTGTCACATGAGCGGAGCGAAGCGCCGTAGTGCAGAATGGATCTAGGAGGTGCAGGTAATTGAGTTGGTTTAATGAGTCAAATAGAACATACAACCTGATACGGGGACGTGCCGGAAGCCAGAACAAAGTACGTATTTAAGGAAATGCAACAAACCATGTAACCCTACCGGAACGAATAATAAAACACATATAAACTGAAATGAGAATACCAAACAGGGCTGCACGGTGGCTTAGTGGTTAGCATGTTTGCCTTTCTGCAGTAGGGATTCCCGGTTTGAATCCCAATCTGGGTGAGTTTTCCATGTTCTCCACGTGTCCATGTGAGTTTCTTCTGGGTTCTCCCCCCCCTACCTGTTTTTTTTAATGTTATTTACTGTAATGTCATGGGTCCATAAATTTTACCAGATTGGTGTAGAAAATTTAACTGATGGGCTGCAGAACATAGATACAACAGGACTTAAGACAGGACAAAAATATGTAAATATGTGTGAAATAGATAATTACATTTATTTGCAGAAAAACTGATATGTAAAATTAGAAAGGTAAATAACATCTTTAAAAGGTGACAGTTCACAAATGGACAAGGAAACAAATTAACAAAATTGCTTGTTACAATCATCTGCATTGATAGCTTCTTTACCAGTCTTGTTTTTCCTCCTATTTCAGTTACTGCAGGAAAATCCATCCATCCATTATCTTCCGCTTTATCCTATATTAGGGTCGCGACGGGGTTCCCCATGCCCATCCAGGGGAGAACGTCTTGGGCGCTGGGCAGATACACCCAGGACAGGGCGCCAATCTATTGCTGGGCACACACTCACCCAGACATGCACACATACACACTCTATATGGGGATTTTCAGAAAAATCAATGTATGAAAAAATGTATTCGTTAATTTTCTTAAACCTTAATTCAATTGACAAATGAACAAAGATTTGCAATGTTCTCTGTGTCAAAAATGTATTTTGTAAATAGAAACATATTTAGAATGTAGTCATTGTGAAGACATTAGGAAAGAGGCATATCACTGTGTTAGATTATTTTTCTTATTTTTTATTTTATATTTTATTATTTTTAATCACAAGTTTGCAAATGTTGTTGCAAATGATGTTTATTTGCAAACAAAACCTCTGCCCATTCTTGTGTATCACAAAACTTCTGTAATCAATGTTGTCTGATTTTTTTCATTAGTATATCCAACATGTGCCATATATTTTAATCTTTAAACATGCAGGAATATGCAACTATGCAATGGCACATGCAAAAAAAAAAAAAAAAAAAAAAAAAAAAAATTTCCCCCCCCCCCCCCCCCCCCCCCCCCCCCCCCCCCCCCCCCCCCCCCCCCCCCCCCCCCCCCCCCCCCCCCCCCCCCCCCCCCCCCCCCCCCCCCCCCCCAAAGAATCTAAGGGGTTGACCATTGAGCTGGTTGATTAATTGACTCATAAGCCAATTAGCACATTGTTTCTAAGCATTTCAGCGACTTACATTGATCTTAGTGTTGTCTCTTAGGCACTTATTATTTTCTTGAAAGTATAATATGTTAGTATATGTGCAAAATTTGATAAATCGCATTTTGAACAATTTAGACAAGCAATAACTGTAAAGGATTAGGAAGTATCCCAGTAGCTTACTGTAGCTTACAGTAGTCTTCAAGAGCCTTTTTTATTGATTTTCCTCACTTTGTGATTGGAACTAAATAGGATGAGAATGTTACCCTACATGCAAGAAGGTATCATTTTCATCAAGCCCTATGCACAGTGCAGTAGAGTGTGCCACTGTGACAGGAGTAAATGGAAATGATGAAGGAAAGGACAAGTCAAACTGTGTCTGTGGAGGTACTGTTATTCTCCCTCTTTTTATTATTTTATTTTATTTGCAAATATTTCAGAAGCAAGTTGCTAACATTTCAAAGTAATAGATGTTTTTTCAAAAACTACATCAGTTAATCACTGTGTTTTTATGTAAAGCTACATGTATTGGTATATAAAAGATTAGTATATTACAACCTGTGCAAGGTGTGTTGTGATGCTCATACACCCTGCCAACAGTCTATTTTCACACCTTCCACCTGTGTTGTTGAAATAGCAAAAATGTGTTTTGGTAAATTTCTGGTATATTGCTTTCTTGGCAACAGAAACAGAGGTTGACTAAAAACAACCTTGACAGAAATCACAGTCAGATGTTCAGTGCTGTCCTGAATTATCAACACAGGTGTAGTCCCAATGCCACCGATGGTGGAATAGCCACTGGACACTATTAAATATCACAGCATTTGAACAAAGGATGCATGTACATAGTCTACACTGTACTGTGTATTCTCAATTCATAATAAACTGAAATACCTCATGAGCAAGCACATTAAGTCTAGGTAGCTGTGCCAATGAAAGTAGGAAGCACCTGACTCTTAAGGGAACCAGCAAGTGACATGCTGATTGGCTTACTGCATTTTACGCCCAAAACACACCCATTGAAAAAATTAATAAAATTTGGAACGTGCCTTTTGTACTTTTTACGACACTCAAGGCATAATTTTCATTAATGGCATAATAAAGTTTAAGTTCAAGTTATTTATTTATATAGCGCTTTTTACAACAGTACATTGTCACAAAGCAGCTTTACAGAATGAAAAGCCTTTAAACCCCCAAAGAGCAAGCCGAAGCAACAGTGGCAAAAAAAACCTCACTTTTATGTTGTTATTTAATGAAGAAACCTTAGGAGGACCAAGAATCAGTGGGGGACTCATCCTCCTTGAGCTGCCAGGCAGCAACAACAATGTAGGACAGCCATGTACAGATATTTAACAAATGGAAACACTCTAACAACTGAAAAACCATATGTGAGTCCATTAAGGGGGTCCTGCAGGACCGCCAGTCCAAATAATATTCAGGTTCCATCCATTATTTGTCAGCAGAGCCACGGATGAATATCTCCAGGAAGCCTGTCAGACCTCAAAAGAAACAGACAAGGAAGGCAGTTAGAGCTAATAATAAAGCATAGCATTTAATTAATAAGTAATTGATTGACACAGTGCAGCATGTGACTCCAGCATCATTGACTAGAGCAGCATAACTAAAAGAGGCAGATAGTGCAGACTCTACATAGTTGAGATGGCTCCCCAGAACAGCATCATTTCAGCACCACACCCCCCCATTAATGATGAGGTGGGTGAAGAGGTGAAAACGCCAGCATACACTGATCCCAGATTACAACCCCAACACAGCCAAGCCTGAGATCTACATCTTTATCTTCAGGGGATTGATTAAACGCAAGATTAAATAAATGTATTTTTAATTTATTTTTAAAGATTAATAGTGATTCAGAATCACTAACAGTAACTGGAAGGCTATTCCAAAGTTGAGGAGCCTTGTGGGAGAACGCTCTTCCACCAGCAGTAATTTTATTTATTCTAGGAGCTAAGAGTAAACCAGCACCTTGAGATCGGAGCTCACGTGTTGGCTTGTACAATTAAATCAGCTCACTCAGATACTGTGAAGCCTGATTATGTAGAATTTTATATGTTATCAATAAAATTTTGTACTCAATACGAAACTTTGCAGCCAGTGCAAGTTTGATAACACAGGACTGATATGATCAAACTTTCTGATTTTAGTTACACAAGTTATAATTTATGTAATGATTTATTAGAACATCCTGTCAGAAGTGAATTACAATAATCTAACCTTGAGATAATAAAAGCATGAATTAGTTTTTCTGCATCTTGGAGGGAGAGGATATTTTGTAGCTTCGAAATGTTAAGAAGGTGAAAAAATGCAATTCTAATAATATTGCTAATGTGCTTTGTAAAGGAGAGATCTGAATCAATAATGATGCTAAGATTATTTACAGATGCACTGGGTCTAATTAAAGAGTTATCAAGGTTTACCATAATGTTAGAAGCTTTGTTAATTTTGTCCTTGGGTCCAACTATCAGAAACTGTTTTATCAGAATTTAGCAGTAGGAAGTTTTTTTACATCCATATTTTAATATCTTGGATGCAGTCATCGAGCTTACTGACTGAACAAACATCATTAGGGTTAGCTGAAATGTATAACTGTGTATCATCTGCATAAAAGTGGAAACTGATTCCATGTTTACGAATAATTGATCCCAATGGAAGCATATATGACGCAAATAGGAGTGGCCCCAGAACTGACCCTTGCGGGACACCATATTTAACTTTAGCAAGATCAGAACATTGGTTGACACAGGTGAATTGATATCGATCTGTCAGGTAGGATTTAAACCACTGGAATGCAGATCGTGTAATGCCCACAGTGTTTTCTAATCTATCAACTAAGATGTTATGGTCTATAGTGTCAAAGGCTGCACTAAAATCTAATAATACAAGGAAAGAGATTTGGTTATTATCAGAGGACATTAATAAGTCATTAACGACTTTAATTAAGGCTGTCTCACCGCCATGATGAGACCTAAAACCTGGCTGAAAAACTTCATGAACGTTATTAGCTAGAAGATGGCGATTCAGCTGGTTGAACACATTTTTTTTTAGGATTTTAGAGACAAAAGGAAGGTTTGATATTGGTCTATAGTTGAACAGTATTAGAGGATCTAAATTAGGTTTTTTAAGTAATGGTTTAATAACTGCACACTTCAGATTTTTGGGGAAATAGCCTATTTTAAGTGATGAATTTATAATGTTTATAAAAGGCTCTATAATATTAGGAGGTCTTTAAGAAGGTTTGTAGGTATTGGGTATCATTACAATAGCAAAGACATTGACACAGCCTTAATCAAGCTGCATATTGTGTTTAACGGCTCAATTAAAACGCTAAAATGAGGCCTATAAGACTCAGTTAATGACCGATCTTGGGTTTGTATCTTAGTCTTTGAAAGAGAAAGGATATATATATATTTTTTTTTTAGAAAGAGGAATCACTTAAATATACAGATAACTTCAAAATAATATTGGTGAGACTACATATGTATGGTTTTGAATTACCAATTTGCTTCACACTAAACGCTTAATATTTAAATATGTTTCTGAATGCTCAAAGGGGATGTTCTGACTCTATAAGTAGTTATGTTAGTCTAACAGTCAAAATAGAGATGTTAACCATTTAATGTCCTCACCAAGAAAAAAACAAAGGAAAAAATATTATTATTATTTTTTTTTATATATGTTTGGGGCAGGCGGCACGGTGGCTTAGTGGTTAGCACGTTTGCCTCTCAGCGCTAGGGATTCCCGGTTCGAATCCCCATCTGGGTGGAGTTTCCATGTTCTCCCCGTGTCTGCGTGGGTTTCCTCCGGGTTCTCCGGTTTCCTCCCACAGTCCAAAAACATGGATCAAGTTAATTGAATTCTCAAAATTGCCTCGTTTAGAGTGTGTCTGTGTGAGTGAGTGTGTGCCCAGCGATGGATTGGCGCTCTGTCCTGGGTCTATCTGCCCAGCGCCCGAGACGTTCTCCCCTGGATGGGCATGGGGAACCCCACCGCGACCCTAATAGAGGATAAGCGGGAGATAATGAATGAATGAATGTTTGGGGCATTAATAATTTTTTAAATAGACCCCCCAGTTTTCAAAATAGACACTTGAGATGGGTGTCCATGCCCATCCAGGGGTGAAAGTTTCGGGCGCTGAGCAGATACACCCAGGACAGGGCACCAATCTATCGCTGGGCACACACTCACTTACACAGACATACACACAAACACACTCTATATGGGGCAATTTGGAGAATTCAATTGACCTTGATCCATGTTTTTGGACTCTGGAAACTGCAGAACCTGGAAGAAACCCACGTGGACACAGGGACAACATGGAAACTCCACCCAGATTGGGATTTAAACCAGGAATCCCTAGCGCTAAAAGGAGAACATGCTAAACCACTAAGCCACTGTGTCACCCCAAAATCAGAAAAATTGAACAATAATAATAATAAAACATTAACAAATAGTAACAACAACAATAAAAAGCAATAACATGCTAACTTTGTTAACATTTGTGCCTTTTTTGAAATACTATTGTATGACGTACAACAGCACTAATGATTTTTCAGCATTGGATCCAGTTTATTCCTTGTGGTATGCTATGAAGCATTGCTGGTTTGTATTAAGACATCGCATTAGCTTTGCCAAATGCTCCTTAATCTATGGTGGACTAGTTTTGATTGGTTCCCTTAACTATTGAGCAGAATACAGATTTGTCTGTTGCGCAATATGTTCAATCATATTGTCAGTGAAGAGTGTTTTGAAGTACTGGAATGGTGTCTTCACAGCATCGGGGGGCTCAAATCTTAAATCAGGAACCTGGAATGTCCCAATGTATTCATGTTTCTAGATTTCCTCCCTGCCTTTGTTTAGGCCTTTGGGTTAAGTAGGGTTACTTGTGTCCTCTGGCTCCTCAAGGGAAATTGTTTTCAGGGAGTTTTTCTTCTTTCATCTTTTTCTTACGGGCTGGCAGTTTAGAAGATGAACTTGTTGAGACTATGTCCTCATCTTCCATTGACTCAAAAGATGTTTCTCCAGAATCTACTGTTTGGATGGGCTAAAAAAAACATAGATAATCTAGATCCTCTATTTTATAATCGTCATCACTCAGATCAACATCAGACTCAACATCAGACAGAATGTAGTTTTGGACCTTTAAATATTTTTGTGTCCATCTATTATTTGCAAAAAAATGAAATAAATAAATTAAAAATAATAATAATAATAAAATAAGGCATAGTAAATAAGGGAAAAAATAGCATACAATTTGTTAAAAATGAACCACTTTCCTTGTATGTGTCAAAATTTGTAAAATAAATAGATTTAAATATATTGCATGTAATAACAATAAATGTGTTGCAAAAACAAAATATGAATGATCAGAGATTTTTAATTCAAACCAAAAAGTTGGTTCTAATTACTATAGCTAAGCCTACTGTATCTACTTTACCATAAACGGACATCTCAACCGTTTGGTTGAGATGGTTTTTAAAAAATTATTTGACCCTTATAAAACATATTTTTGCCGTAAAAAGTTACATATTTCTGCTTATTAAAGCCTCTCTAACTACACTATGCAAAGAAAATATGCTTATATTTGATAAAAAAAAAAAAAAAAACGTCCGAATGTGTGGCTTCTTTTCCGGGTTGCCGACTTCGTCTATGGAGGTGAACTTAAACGTCATACTACCAAAAGACAAAGTGACCCCTAGTGAATTTTTCTTGCATAACATGTCTCTACCAAATGGTAGATACGGCACAATCAGGTTGAATCAAGTTTAACAACGTTTTCAATAAGATATAGTGACTGAAAGTGTGCTCTACCAAACGGTTGAGCAGGACGTTAAAGGGTTAATCTGTTAAGTAAGAGTGTGGTAATAAACAAGCTGACATCTTATGACATCTTCATGAAAGACATATGCAGAAATAATTAACGAATGGAAAATCCAAATGAACTCTCAAGTTGATTTACTTGAAGAAAATACTTCACACTCTTCAGGTGCAGTTCCTCGTTTTCTGCAAATGTCATAGCAATGATAAAAATATACAACCTAAATATTATGAAAAAATATATACATAATATTTTTTATTGTTTGCCAAACATTGCAAAACAATTATTTGGCAGAAAACAAAGGAATATCACTAATGGCATATTAATATAAAAAATAAAATGTATACATTAAAACTAATTTACTTTTAATTATATTTTAAACATTATAACATCAGGAATTCATTTTGTATACTAGCACATCATAAAATGTGATTTGGGGTTAACAGCAGTAAATGTTAAAATACAGCCCACATCAATAACTTGTGGTAACAAAATGTCTCAACTGATTATGTTAATGGTTTTTAGTGTAACTTTCCTCTATGGTGTCGTAAACAAAATGCTAGTACTGCCCAATGAATGTGTGTGTGCATGGGAGAGATGCAGATGTTTTGGCAATTTTATTCCAAAAATTGCAAGAAGAGGAACACCTGGTTCTGTACATCAGCTATAAGTCATAATCCTATGCTATACATACTCCTTACTCCAACTACAACCCGAACGCAACTGCGTCCACTTCTTATATCTCCAACTCGAATAGCTTTCCCATTGACAGGGAAACCTGCCAAGCCTCACCCCAAACACCCAAAATGGCTGGCACCATGTGTGCTCATGCAGTCCCCAAAAATGGTGCATGCAAATGGTAGCAACAATATAATATATATGTTGTTTAAATACTTATTTTACAGTTGGGTGGCATTGCAATGCATCAGTTTTCGCTTCCACCTTAAAGCAAGGCAGCCCAGGTTCAAGTCCTGGTGGGGCAATATCAAATCTTCTTTGTATGTAGTCCCCATGTCCTCCCTTTGCCTATGCAGATTTTCTCTGGGAGGTCTGATTTCCTCATACATGCCAATACACATTAAATGTTTAAATATTTGTGTACAGGTCCCAAGCCTGTGTAAAATATGAGTTTTTTTTTTTGTCAAATATGCAAATATTATCTAATGTGGCAAGCCCTAATAAGAACAGAAAACAAAGTCTTAATTGTTATTATAAGATAAGATAAACCTTGATTTGTCCCACAATGGGGAAATTCACAAAGGAGTTACTTTTATTTTTATTTTTTTGTATGGGGTAGGGGTATTGCGATGAATCCCCAATTTGTACTTCCAGTAGTTTTCTTTACCAACAAAAGAAGGAATATAAAAAATTTTTAAATATTAAAACCACATCTGCAAATGATTATGACTGATAATACTGCAGTTTAGCTGATTCTTCTTTAACTTACTTGTGTTTTACTCTCACCTATAAATACCTTTGGATAAAAGTTTCTGCTAAATGACTGAAGGTAAATGTTAATAATTTATTTGGAATCTTGCATAAATGTTGTGATTTAGTATGGTACATTTACTTTTATTTACTGGCAAATGTTACGTTATTTTCATTTATTTATTAATTAATTCATTCATTAATTTATTTATTTATTTATTTTTTAAATGTCTGAATGTTTATTGGCCCACTTGAGGTCCATTCAGTTTAACGAAACTAATTTAAGTAATACCAATCATGGGATGAGTAGGATGATTGGAATGGATTGAGAATAATTAGGCTCCATTGTCAGAAACTGAAACCAAAATGGCTTTTTGACCATTTTATATATTGTTACAGTTTTAAGTGTTTTTCAGCACAGTAGCAAACACATGGACATTGTTACCCACCAGAACGTTGTCTCAGTTCTTGATACTGTACATAAAGTTTTCTCTTGTAGATAAATTGGGCTACACAAACACTTACACAGACAATTACTTAGATGGAATTGCTTAACAGGTGAGTATGCCTAAAGTTTCTACTCTTCTGACTCTCCATACCTTTCAGAAACAGATGCTAGATCACACACTCACTACCATATGAATCATAAACAAAACTGCACTGTTTAACAATTATGTTTTATTGAATTTGAATCATTTGTAACATTTATCCTTAAATTCCTTATAATAGACAAAATATGTTCTTTATCCAGGGCGGCATGGTGATTTAGCAGTTAGCACGTTCGCCTCTTAGCGCTCAGGATTCCTGTTTCGAATCCCAATCTGGGTGGAGTTTCTATGTTCTCCCCGTGTCCGCGTGGGTTTCTTCCGGGTTCTCTGGTTTCCTCCAACAGTCCAAAGACATGGTTCAAAGTCAATTGAATTCTCCACATTGCCCTATATAGATTGTGATTGTTTGAGTGAGTGTGTGCACAGCGATAGATTAGCACACTTTCCTGGGTGTATCTTCCCAATGCCCGAAACATTCTCTCCTGGATGAGCATGGGGAACTCCCCCGCAACCCTAGTAGAGGATAAAGTGGAAGATGATGGATGGATGGATGTTCTTTATCCTTTAGTGCAAAAAGTTCCTCTTGTGGAGATTTTTATGATAAGGAAAATGATAAAAGGATAAAAGCTATTTTAAATAAGCTTTTCTTTGATTTCGCTGTTATAAAATTGCAAGTTAACAGCAAGACTGATCCAGAGGTCATGCTTTATAAAAAATATATATATAAAAGCACAGCTTTAAAAATTTGAGCCCGGTTTGTAGCCAGAGAATTGTTCTCAAGAAACACGGTTCTTGCTTAATTTACTGCAGTTGGTGCCACCTTGCCTCGACTTTTAAAACATTGAAGCATAAGTTCCTGCTTTGTGTATTATGTGTGATGATAAACTGTGTGCTCAAGTGCTTTTGACAGTCAGACCTCAGCCAGTTCAGCCTTGTCCTGGTTGAAAACCTGGGGGAGGGCGTAGCCTTGAATGCCACATTTCAGCAGCAGAGTGCTTAGTAGAAATAAATCACAATTACAAAGGAAGGCCATGTGTTAAATTTGGTTTGCTGCACAAGTCTCCATTTTCTGTCTCTTGTCCCATTTTAAAAGTAAAGATTCCGGCCTCTTTTGAACTATATTTAAGAAATGGTAATCTAGGAACCTTTATGAAAGACATCTTAATTGCTTGTATTTAAATGAATCCAATTTTATTACAATAGAAGTCTTCAAGCAAATATAATAATGCAAGTCAATGCTCCTAAAACAGTACAGGCACTTTTTTGTGGTGGATGATTCTGAGCACTGATGGCAATTGTTATATGTGACATGTATAACTTACATATATTTTTCAAAAGAAAGTGGCTCTTTTGATACTGTATGATGTGTATTTCCAATCTACTACTCCATCATCAGTGTTTACAGAATGCTGCTGAACATTTTTGATTGGGAGTTTGAAAATGTCATCAGTACTGTTTAATCTATCCCACTCCAACCTGTGCAAATACATTCCACCACCAATACAATGTCATTGCAGTGTTAATAAGATTCTACCACTTAAGCAATACATACTCTTTTGTGGTCCTGCAAAGCATGTAGAAACAGATTGCACAATGAATTACAACCAATGCAAGGATTCACTAAATAAAAACACTTAACATGAATTTTAAAGTGTATTACAAGAATTGCATAAAAATTACATATAATCTTGATTGTAACAGACCACACATTAGTAAATAATTTGTGATTATTGTAGATTTCATATTTACACAATTCTCTGATGTTTAAAAAAAGTTGTAATCAATACGTTTGTACTACATTATGTCTAATTATTTTAACATATTTTAATCTCAGATTTTTTTTTTCCAAGAGCACTAGTGATTGTTACATTTGTATGCAAGACAGCCGCTATTGTTGTATCTAATGCTTTAAAGTGCAATCATGAGATACAAGTCAAGTGCTTGATGGATGCATTGCAATCACAGTAGAAAATTGAACTGCTTGAAATGGAAGTGAGCAGAAATAAATCCTGTACTGGATTTTAATTGGAAACAATGCTAAAAAATGTAGAACAAGTGGCCCTCTATTGAGATCACAGTTTATTTGTTACTTTCCGTGAGCTTCAGCATCAGTCTATTTGAAAATACATTAATAAAAATGTGAACTATAGATAGTGAACTCATGTAAAAACAAAGAATAAAGAGAACCCATACTGCTAAGAGTGATGGGTGTGATGAAAGAGTAGGGGGAACTTATTTGTGGAGTGATTCATGACCATATATTTAGTAGAGGCTACATTGATCAAAATATATTCCATATTGTACTAAAACACTAAAACCAGAAGCTACTAATAGGCTTTACATTTGTACTATATTTTTTATAAAACAAAAAGATGACTAACAGCTGCTTCAGTTCTGATGTTGTAAAATACCTATTAACCTATATTCACATTGATAGCTGAACATCAAAAATGAATTCACATTTATTTGTATAAACCAGTCATTTTGTAGTATCATTTCTAATAATATTTCTCCTAAGCAATTTTGGGAAGACCATATGTGACAAAGTTGATCTTTAAAAGAAATACAAGTGGAATCACAAATAAGTAAAATACATCAAATATTTCAGCAAAGAAATGTTTCCCTGTGTAGTACCTCATCCAATCTGTTAGTCAGTTTTTGGAAACATACTTCACGTATTCAGACATTCAAACATACATAGCATTTAATAAAAGTTAATAAATATAAGTTTAAGATATTTTTTTACAATTATTAAAGCAAAAAAGACACCTGTCTATATCGAAAATAACACTTCCATAATGTTAAACATTTATAATGTATAAAAAAAATAAAAGCCATTTTTTTCTTTCTTAAGCCTTATCTTCATCAATACATTTAACAGCATATCATTTTAATGTTTTTTCTACTATTCAAATAATTTAGAATATTTCATACTGTTATTCATTACACCAATTGTTACTCCATAAAAATAATTTATTGGCATTCAAATACAGATTTTTTTTTGAAAGATAATAAAGCAACA
This sequence comes from Corydoras maculifer, assembly GCA_019802435.1. NCBI lineage: Eukaryota > Metazoa > Chordata > Actinopteri > Siluriformes > Callichthyidae > Corydoras > Corydoras maculifer. The sequence goes on from JAFMOD010000378.1 coordinate 2,037,142, forward strand.
GATATAGTGTTTGGTCCTCTTGCAATGAACAACAAGGTATAGTCACTATTCACTGAACATCGATTGCTTCACTTTAAAGATTGTCAAAATCACAAAGTTTAAGTAAAGCCCATCTTTTACCCAATTTATCACAATAGTCTACAGGAACCATCAAGAGCACCCTCAGCAGCTGTATGACTGTCTGGTTTGGGAATTGCATCCTTTTGGACCGTATGTACCTACAGAGAATAGTAAGAACAGCTATAAATGTATTGGTGTCTCTCTCCTATCTATCGTAGACATTTACAACATTGAGTTCCGCTGTAAAGCAACCATAAGTGTGGAGGAACATCGTTCACACATACTTTTTAGCCTCCAAAGCAGTTGGAAGATCCAAAATGTCAAAATGCACTTCGAAAATATGCAAGTTGCTTCCCCCTACATCACCACCGACTCCTCAACAATCAGTCTTGTGTTTTGTCAACACATACCGAGACTGGACCAAACACATATATCCATCCATTATCTTCTGCTTTATCCTATATTAGGGTCACGTTCTCCCCATGCCCATCCAAGGGAGAACGTTTCGGGCGCTGGGCAGATACACCCAGAACAGGACACCAATCTATCGCTGGGCACACACTCACTCACACAAACACACTCTATATGGGGCAATTTGGAGAACTCAAATGACTTAATCCATGGACTGTGGGAGGAAACCGGAGAACCCGGAAGAAACCCACGCGGACACGGGGAGAACATGGAAACAGCACCCAGATGGGGATTCGAACCGGGAATCCCTAGTGCTGTGAGGCGAACGGGCTAACCACTAAGCCACCGTGCTGCCCTATATATATATATATATATATATATATATATATATATATATATATATATATATATAGCCCAGCGATGGATTGGCACCCTGTCCTGGGTCTATCTGCCCAGCGCCCGAGACGTTCTCCCCTGGATGGGCATGGGGAACCCCACCGCGACCCTAATAGAGGATAAGCGGGAGATAATGAATGAATGAATGAATGAATATATATATATATATATATATATATATATATATATATATATATATATATATATATATATATATATATATATCAAATTGATAATAAAAATATTTGATGTTTGACTGCACTTTAAAATAATAAGCTAAGCATTCTCATGTCTAATGTTAAGCATTTTAGTGCATTTTAATTTATATACACTGCCATGCCAAAAAAAAATGTCTCCAAACAGACCAGAGACTATTCCATAATTACTACATGGGCAATTATCTTTTAGCTGACAACAAGTTATTTGACCCCAACTGGTACAATGAGTTGTTTCATATATATTAAACAACTACGTCAAAAGACACACCCCATGGTCATGGACAAGATGTTCTGTCTGAGAAGAGTTGGATCATTGGCATGCATCAGAGAAAACCTTTAAGTATATTACAGAAACAACTAAAATTGGGTTAGAAACTGTCCAACACATCATTATAAACTGGAGGGATAGTAGGGATGCATCGTTGTCAAGTAGGAAATGTGGCCTCAAAAATTTCCTTAATGAACGTGATTGGTGATCACTTAAATATTTGGTGAAATGAAATCCAAGAAAGACCATCAAATAACTCATGTTTAATAGTGACAGTAAGAGCATTTCCACATATTGTGTGCTCAAAGAATGAGGTCTGCTGACTACCTGAATATAGTGAATGACCAGATTATTTCATCAATGGTGCATGAGATAATTCTCACACATGGATCGGCCACCACAGACTCCAGACTTTAACCCCAATAAGAATCTTTGAGATGCGCTGGAGAAGGCTTGTGCAGCAGTCAGACTCTGCCTTCATCGATGCAAGATCTTGGTGAAAAATTTATGCAATACTAGATGATAATATATTGACATGGCAGAAGCTTATCGAAACAATGCCACACATAATGCATGCCATAATCAAAGCTAAAGGTCATCTAATGAAATATTAGAATGTGTGACTTTTTTTTTTGGTCCTGATTTAGTTTTTTTTTTTTTTTTTGGCCAGGCAGTGTATTTAATTGTATTAATTGTGGTCACTATTAAGAGTCAAACGCGACATTGTTAATTAATCCACCTGTTTTAAGGAGGGTTGCTTTGTTGCATCCCAAAGCCTTGACTAATCTCTGGACCTTTATAAACTGTACCAATTTTATGATCTATTGGACACAAGAGAAAAGTTATTAGAGTGTTGTTATGGTTCTACACAGTCCAGTTAAGTATTGCACTTAGAAATTAGGCAGCAGGTGGCATGAACAGAAGCTTTATTATATATCTATATAACACAGCAGCAAATAAACACATAGCAACAAATAAATTGACCTACACCACAATTGAGGCTCTTGAAGAGGATAGAGCAAGGCTGGCTTATAAAAGAAATAGCATAGCACATGACTAATAAACTCTAATGCAGGGGTCTCAAAGTGCCAGCCCGCGGGTCACATCCGGCCCACAATGCAGTCTTATACGGCCCCTCACGGGTTAACAAAATAAGCATTAAAAAAAATAATAATACAATAATAATAATAATAATAATAATAATAATAATAATCTGGTCCGCAATTTAATTTAATTATTTATGCATTATTATGTTAATTTTTTATATTTTATCTTAATTTGTAATGTGGTGTTTGTGTGTCTGTGTGTTGTCTTTATTTTTGTGCTTATGCTGCGTTGCCTGGTGATTAGCGCCAGGCAATGCTGCGTAAGCCCAACCCACTCGTAAGCTGCACGTCTCTTCGTGTAACGGTTTGTACTCAGAAACAAAGCCAAAGTCGATGAACAGTATAACAGTCAATGGTTCATTGAAAACAGCACTCAAACCCCAGTAAACGTACTGATGGTGTAACGCCGCGATGAAGATGATCGCTGATACTCAGGAAACACAGGTCTCCAAATTTCTGTCCGGTTTTAGATGTGGTCACTCCTCGGAGACAGCATTGCTCTCTGTGATTGACTCACTTAAATCTGCCAAAGCCAAATCTCAATCCTCGGTCCTCATTTTGTTATGAATGGTTTCAATCCTATCTCACAGGAAGGACCTTCAAAGTGCCATGGAATGGGGAGATCTCTAACTCTAATCAAGTACGCACTGGTGTGCCTCAGGGCTGTGTACTTGGTCCTATCCTCTTCTCACTATACATGACATCACTGAACACAGTCATCCAGACGCATGGTTTCTCTTACCACTGCTATGTTGATGACACTCAGCTTCATCTGTCTTTTGCCCCTGACGACACCACCATCTCAAATCGGGTATCTGCCTGCCTCACTGACATATCTGTTTGGATGAAGGCCCGTCATCTCAAATGAAACTTAGAAAAAACAGAGCTTCTTATTATCCCAGCTAAACCCTCAATCCATCATGACCTGACCTTCCAAATTGATGGCTCCACAATCTCTCCAACCGATTCGTTCCGGAACCTTGGTTTCACAATAGACCTTAAACTCTCTGATCATGTTATTAAAACCGCCCGTTCCTGTAGATTCCTTCTTTACAACATAAGGCAGATCAGACCCTTTTTGACTGAACATGCTACCCAACTTCTTGTTCAAGCCCTAGTCCTTTCCGGGCTTGATTATTGTAATGCGCTACTTGCTGGTATCCCAGTTTCCACAATCAGACCTCTTCAACTAATTCAAAACTCTGCAGCCCAACTTGTGTTTAACCAGCCCAAGCGAACTCATGTTAATCCATTACTCACTTCCCTCCATTGGCTCCCTGTACCTGCTCGCATTCAGTACAAGTCACTGACTCTGGCATACAGAACCATTTCTGGATCTTTTCCCTCCTACCTTCACTCTATCTTTTCAAAATACACTCCGACTTGTTCACTTCGCTCCAGTGATGATTGCCGCCTGGCGATTCCACCTCACCGAGGAGCTAATTCTCACTCCGTGGCATTCACCACTGCAAAATGGTGGAACGTTCTTCCCAACTCTGTCCGTAAGGCAGAATCACTAAACAGTAAGAAACTACTGAAGAAAAAAATAAAGGGGGAGGGGCCACAGCATCGAATAACAATCAGGTTTGATGAATTTACAGTATAGTTGGTTTTCTCCATGGCTTCTGACTTGTGGTGTTCTCATTTGTAAGTACCTAGATTTATCTAAAGCGACTTACAAGGTGAAGACAGGGTTAATCACAACATCCGTCGAGCAATGAGGTTTAAGGGCCTTGCTTAAAGTCCCATATTGGTGACTTTAGAGAACCTGGGATTTGAACCACCAACCTTCAGATTGATAGCCAAACGTTCTAACCTCTAAGCTACCTTGCCCTATATTATATATGCTAGGCAGATACACCCAGTACAGAACACCAATCTATCGCTGGGCACACACTTACTTACACGGACACGCACAGAATCACACTCTATTTTTGGAGAATCCAGTTGACTTGAGCCATGTTTTTGGAGAACAGGGAGAACATGGAAACTCCACCTAGATTGGGATTTGAACCGGAAATCCCTAGCGCTGAGAGGTGAACATACTAACCACTAAGCCACCATGCACCAACCACCTATATATATATATATATATATATATATATATATATATATATATATATATATTGCTGAACTAAATCCCAAAGAACAAGTCTGCATGATGGTGAGAAAAATTGTAGTCAGTGTAATCAAGGCATCCCTTTCAACTCAGCAGGTTTTTGATGTGCTAATTGCATGCAAATAGATGCAAATGTTTCCTTTCACCCAAAAAAAAAAAAAAAAAAACACTCAGAAATTGTTCTGGCCTCATGCAGATCCAGGTGCGCTGATTTGTCTACTATAAATAAGCAGGACTTTTAGGCTTGGACAGAAAATTTTAACATTTTTTTATTATTCAAAAGCATGCAATAAGATAGTAACATACAGAAGTGTGCTTGTACATGTAAGTATAATTATATACTATAATTATAATCGCTAGATTATGAAAAGTTATTGCTGCAAGACTAATAACAAAAAAAAAAAAAAAAATTAGGATTGACCATTATTGTATTGTCCGTGCATGTACATGTTAATTATAAGAACAATAATATAATAACAAAACCTTATAATTTTATTATATATATATATATATATATATATATATATATATATATATATATATATATATATATAATGTTAATTGTAAGGACTGTGCTTGATTTCTATTCTCTAGTATTCTCTTTGCATCTTATATGCAAAGATATGAATAGTTAAGGTCATTCCATCCGTATAAACTCCACTGAAATATGTCATGCTTATTAATAGCTCCTTTGGATTTGGTTGAAAAGGTCACTAATCACATATAAAGACCTACAAACCTATGTGGGAACCAATCAGAGAAAGAATAAATCCACTCAAAGAGTGATGGTTTGAGCCTGGAAGAAACATTTAATGTGATGAAGTACCTGCAGACTAATCTGGGCAATCATTTGAGCCATGTTATATTTGCTGCTGAAAGGTTACCCACCTCTTCTTCATCTGCATTTATCCATTAATCATTCTGGTTTTTTTTTTTTTTGGTTTTTCTTTTACAGTAGGATCAGTCAGAAGATTGAGGCAATAGTTTGAGAACTGCATCTGTCCATCTTGCCATTTTCTCTAGAAAGGCATCCTTTCATTCATTCATTATCTCCCGCTTATCCTCTATTAGGGTCGCGGTGGGGTTCCCCATGCCCATCCAGGGGAGAACGTCTCGGGCGCTGGGCAGATAAACCCAGGACAGGGTGCCAATCCATCGCTGGGCACACACTCACTCACACAGACACACTCTATATGGGGCAATTTTTTTGAGAATTCAATTGACTTGATCCATGTTTTTGGACTGTGGGAGGAAACCGGAGAACCCGGAGGAAACCCACGCAGACACGGGGAGAACATGGAAACTCCACCCAGATGGGGATTCGAACCGGGAATCCCTAGCGCTGAGAGGCGAACGTGCTAACCACTAAGCCACCGTGCCGCCCTAGAAAGGCATCTATTCACTAAATTTTCTATTCACTATTAGCACATCTTCTATTGTTCTATTCACTATTAGCCCATATTTGTGTCTGTTTTAGTGGTAAAATAATTGTTTTCAGGTGGAATTTTAGATTAACTATTTATAATGTATACTGGAAATTATAATTCAATTAATGTTAGAAAGTGTGATATAGACCAGTTTTACAAAAGCAGTAAGCAAAAACAGTTTCTAAGATGTGATCATATTCAGGTACCATTTCTCCTCTGCCCCGACATAAAACACACTCATGAAATTTTTTACATGTGAGCATTAATCGTATGAACATTATTTAAACAGCTGCAGGGTTTTTTATGGACTAGATACAGAGGTGATACATTAACTTTAAACTAAACTTACTGAACACACTCACAAACACACAAGTTTATTTTATTTTATTTTATTTCATTTTTTATGAATTGCGGGAACTTTACATAGGCTTTTATTCATTTTACAGAGACTCACTCAAAACTTCAATGAACAATTACCTTAATAAGCCATACCCTAACCATAATAATAACCATGCAGCATGTTTTTACTTTAACACCGAATTACTTACAAACTAGTGCCACAATTTCTAAGCGCCACAGTGGGAGTGTTATGGATGATAGATCAATCTGTGTTGGATCCCCTCCGGGATCCCTAGGGGTTTTATTGCTACACACAGAGGGATAAATAGTACATGGTGAGATGAGACGCTGGCGGAAAATACTGGGAACGCAGAGATAGTGGCTTGATGTCACGGCGTAAGTCGGCGTCTTACGACAATGGCGCCGTATCCCAATCTGCAGCACAGGACTAGGAGAGTAGGTGGCTTGAACCAGTTAGCAGTGGCAATATGGCGAGCTGCATACACAGAACAAAAAACAGGACAAGTACCAAGCAACAGACATAACACTAGAACAAACAAGTTAAGAGCATTACGAGGATTGAGAGAGTGAGCCAGAGAGGACGTAGCACAGGCATGAGAACAAGACCAACTAGCAACGGGAACAGGAACTAGACGGGGTTTAAAAAGACAAAGTGATTAACACCCAGGTGCGCGAAATTACGGGCCGTGGATACCTGACACACCCACACCACATGACAACACCTAACATCACCCCCCCTCAACGGGTGCCTCCTGACGCCCTAAAAGGCTTGTTAGGGAACCTGCGATGGAACTCCTTGATAAGGGAGGAGTACAGGATGGCAGCACGGGGGACCCAGGAGCGTTCCTCTAGACCATACCCCTTCCAGTCCACCAGTCCACGATGGCAGGAGTCCAGCAGACGTCGGACCGTGTAGGCAGGCTGGCCATCAATGAGGCATGGGGCTCGTGCATCCCGGGGAGTGGGGTTGAGTGGTGAGTGAACGACGGGCCACTATAAACTGTCTGGAGGGACCGACGTGAAGAGAGTCTTGAGTTGGTCCATGGCCCCCACCTTCGTGGAGTGCAGTCAGGGGTGTGGTAATAGTGCTGTTGTTCCGGATAAACCTCCGGTAAAAATTAGCGAACCCCAAGAACCTCTGCAGTTCTGTTCTGATAGTCAGGGATGACCAATCACTGATGGCCCGGATCTTTTCTGAGTCAGGTTTGATAGCCCCTGGAGACACTATGAACCCCAGGAAGGATACAGTCTGCTGGCCTTGACGAAAACGTGCTGCTGAACATGGTTGTTTAGGGACCGTGAGAAGATCAGTATATTGTCCAGGTAAACATAAACAAAACGATCTAGGAAGTCCCGTAGCATGTCGTTCACTACAGCCTGAAAAACCGCTGGAGCGTTTCTGAGGCAGAATTTAACCACGCCATACTCGTAATGACCGCTAGGAGTATTGAATGCTGTTTTCCACTCGTCCACTTTCCTAATATGAGCCAGGTGATAAGCGTTGCGCTGGTCTAATTTTGAGAAAATGGTGGCCCCCTGCAGAGTCTAAAATACAGAGGATGTCAGTGGCAGAGGGTATTTGTAGGGGACTGTGATCTTATTAAGACCCCTATAGTCAATGCAGGATCGCAAGGTGCCGTCCTTCTTGGCCACAAAGAAGAAGCCGGCCCCTGCGGGGGAGGTCGAGGGTTTGTTCAACCCCGTGGCAAGATACTCTGATATGTATTTCTCCATTGCCTCCCTCTCACGGTGAGAAAGGGGGTACAACCGGCTGGATGGGAGAGGAGCACCAGGTAAGAGGTCATTTGCGCAGTCCTACGACCTATGAGGGGAAAGCTGACAGGCCTTAACCTTATTAAATACTTCTCCAGATCATGATACTGAAATGGTACCAGGGAGAGATCGATGGGGGCAGGGTTGCTAGTGTCAGGCGTGTTGCTGGGGGCACTGCAGCGCGTAAACAAGAGAAATGACATGAGACTCCCCACGTGAGAACCTGGACATTGACCAAACCCAAAATAACTGGTGCATCGGGAGACTTAAAAACGGAAAAACATAGATTATCCCGGTGGTTCCCATCAATCAACAGACAGACTGGTAGGGTGTGATGAGTAATGGGTGACAAGCTCTGACCATCCAAGGCAACTGTGTGGAGAGGGGAGGCCAATTGAAAAAAATAGATACCTGCGTCTTTAGCAAAACCAACGTCAATTACATTCTCCTCTGCCCCAGAATCTATGAGGATGTTGACGGGTAGTTTTTATCATGTATCAAAAACACTAAGACTAAGACGAGGGACTTGAGGTTTCGGAGTAGGACTCCGCAGTAAGTTCAAGTTGAAGTTATTTATTTATATAGCACTTTTTACAACAGTACATTGTCACAAAGCAGCTTTACAGAATGAAAAGCCTTTAAACCCCCAAAGAGCAAGCCGAAGCGACAGTGGAAAGAAAAAACTCCTTTTTATGTTGTTATTCAAGAAAGAAACCTTGGGAGGACTAAGACTCAGTGGGGGACTCATCCTCCTTGAGCGGCCAGGCAGCAACAACAATGTAGGACAGCTATGTACAGATATAAAACAGATGAAAAATAATTAAAAAATTGTATTATTTATAATAATAATATTAATAAATGTTAATTAAATATTACTAATAATAAAGCACGACATTTAATTAATAAGTAATTTATTGACACAGTGCAGTATGTGACTCCGGCATCACTGACCAGAGCAGCATAACTAAAAGAGGCAGATACTGCAGATTCTACATAGTTGAGATGGCGCCCCGGAACAGCATCATTTCAGCGCCACACCCCCCTCCCCATTAACAATAAGGTGGGTTAAGCGGTGAAATGCCAGCATACACTGATCACTGATTACCCCCCCCCAACACAGCCAAGCATAGATCTACATCTTTATCTACAGGGGATTAATTTAACGCAAGATTAAATAAAAGTGTGAACGCTCTTCCACCAGCAGTAATTTTATTTATTCAAGGAGCTAAGAGTAGACCAGCACCTTGAGATCAGAGCTCACGTGTTGGCTTGTACAATTGAATCAGCTCACTCAAATACTGTGGAGCCTGATTATGTAGAATTGTATATGCTATCAATAAAATTTTGTACTTAATACGAAACTTAACTGGTAGCCAGTGCAAGTTTGATAACACAGGACTAATATGATCAAACTTTCTGCTTTTAGTTAAAACTCTAGCTGCAGCATTTTGCACAAGTTGTAATTTCTGTAATGATTTATTAGAACATCCTGTCAGAAGTGAATTACAATAATCTAACCTTGAGATAATAAAAGCATGAATTAGTTTTTCTGCATCGTGAAAGGAGAGGATATTTCGTAGCTTTGAAATGTTACGAAGGTGAAAAATATAATTCTAGTAATATTGCTAATGTGCTTTGTAAAGGAGACATCTGAATCAATAATGACACCGAGATTATTTACAGATGAGCTGGGTCTAATTAAAGAGTTATCAAGGTTTAACATAGTGTTAGAAGCTTTGTTAATTTTGTCCTTGGGTCCAACTATCAGAAACTCTTTTTTATCAGAATTTAGCAGTAGGAAGATTTTTGACATCCATATTTTAATATCTTGGATGCAGTCCTCGAGCTTACTGACTGAACAACCATCATTAGGGTTAGCTGAAACATATAACTGTGTATCATCTGCATATGAGTGGAAACTGATTCCATGTTTACGAATAATTGATCCCAATGGAAGCATATATAATGCGAATAGGAGTGGACCCAGAACTGACCCTTGTGGGACACAATATTTAACTTTAGCAAGATTAGAACATTGGTTGTTAACACAGGTGAATTGATATCGATCTGTCAGGTAGGATTTAAACCACTGGAGTGCAGATCCAGTAATGCCCACAGTGTTTTCTAATCTATCAACTAAGATGTTATGGTCTATAGTGTCAAAGGCTTCACTAAGATCTAATAATACAAGAAAAGAGATTTGGTTATTATCAAAAGACATTAATAAGTCATTAACGACTTTAATTAAGGCTGTCTCAGTGCTATGATGAGACCTAAAACCTGACTGAAAAACTTCATGAACGTTATTAGCTAGAAGAGATATTGGTCTATAGTTGGACAGTATTAGAGGATCTAAATGAGGTTTTTTAAGTAATGGTTTAATGACTGCACACTTCAGATTTTTAAGGACATAGCCTATTTTAAGTGATGAATTTATAATGTTTATAAAAGGCTCTGTAATATTTGGTAGGAGGTCTTTAAGCAGGTTTGTAGGTATTGGGTCTAACATACAGGATGTTGTCTTTGATTGTGTAATTAATGAGACAAGCTCTTTTTTAGATATGGGGTTAAAAGTATTTAACTCTTGTTCTATATTATTTTCTCCACCACTAGATTTTTCAAAAATCATTGAGGATTGATAACACGATGCATTACATAATTTACGTCTTATGTTTTCAATTTTATCACTAAAGAAATTCATGAAATCATTGCTGCTGAACTGTGAGTGAATCTGTGAATCTGATTCAGTAGCACTTTGAGTTAATTTGGCAATGGTACTAAAGAGGAATCTTTGGTAGTTTTTGTTGTTCTCTATTAATTCAGAATAATATTTAGTCTTCGCTGCATTGAGTGCATGTTTGTACTCAGTCATATTGTCCTTCCATGCAACCCTAAATACCTCTAATTTAGTCTCCATTTACGCTCCATGGTTCTAGTAGTTTGTTTTAGGGCACGTGTTTGATCATTAAACCATGGAACGAGTCTTTTATCTTTAATCCTTTTTAGTTTAAGTGGAGCAACACTGTCTAAGGTTGCAGAAAACACGTGTTTAAGGTATTCTGCTGTGTTTTCAAGTTCACCGGGTCCTGATGCTGGTTTAATATTTAATTCGGGTAAATTTAGGAATGACGCAGCAGTAGAGGGAATGATTGTACGCTTCATATCATATTGCAGTTTAATGACTGGATCAATATCAATTTCTAAATCGTAGGTTATCAAATAGTGATCGGAAATGACCTCAATTAGTGTGACAATAGTTATTAATGTTAATACCATGTGATAAAACTAAGTCTAATGTATGTTTACAGCGATGTGTTTTACCAACTACACTTTGAGTAATGCCCATGGAATCTAGGATGGAGTCAAAGACTTGTGTAAGAGTCCTGTCGAGTCCTACTTAAGTCCCTGGACCCCAAACCTTACTGCCGAGTCTACTCGTTTGGGGCCAACCGGACACTCCCTCACGTGGTGATTAGCATTGCCGCAATAAAAACAAAGCCCCTTATTCCTGCGGGTGACGGTAGACTGTTCAAGGAGGAGAGCTGCTCCCTGTGGGACTGCCGGTAACCTAGGCGAGGCGGTGGTTTGAACGGGGTCCTGGAACCGTTCGCGGCGGCGCTTATTAATACGTCCGTCTAGACGTAACACGAGGATGACTGTCAACATCATCGGTGTATTTGGGACGGTCGCATACTGCAAGAAAACGATCCAAAAACTACGCGTGAGTTACAGAAAAGGCCTCCGCCCATCTTAGTCCGTGACCGCGTAGCAGCCCGTTTATATAAACGATCTTATGTGCGTCTGTTGGGAAGCACGAGGGGTGAATGCCGAAATATAGCTTGCACTGGAACAAAAACCCCCTGCACTTCTGCAGGTCCCCGTCGTACAGATCCGGGTGCACCTTGACTCCGTCGAGACGCGTCGACAGCTCGGGAGATGGATTCGGTACCTGGTTGGCGGAGTTCGAGCTCAAGGAAGCGTTCGCAGATCCGGGAGTAGAAGGCGATGTGAGCAGGTAAGTGCACGAGGCCATGAACAATGTCCGCTAATCCATCCTGCCGGCTGTAGAGCAGTTCAAACCGAGTATCGGTGGGTTGTTGCTGTCTGGTGGTTGAAGAAGGTGCCAACTCTGCCCGAGAGGTGAGTTGCTCCGAGGGATCCATATTGGCTAGTTGGTAATGTTATGGAAATAGACCAATCTGCGTTGAATCCGCAACTCAGAACAAACAGTCTGAAAGCAGAGGTAGAAAAGCGGTTTTATTGCCACACACAGAGGGATAACAGTACGTGGTGAGACGAGACGCTGGCAGATAACACTGGAAAAGCGGAGATGGTGGCGTGACGTCACGGCAATGCCACCGTGTCCCAATCAGCACAGGACTAGGAGAGTAGGAGTAGGAGGAGTAGGAGAGGTGGCTTGAACCGGTTAGCAGCGGCAAGGTGGCGAGCTGCATACACAAAACACAAAACAGGACAAGTACCACAACAGGACAACAGACACAACACTAGAACAAACAAGGCGAGAGCGTGACGAGGATTGAGAGAGTGAGCCAGAGAGGACAAGGTGTAGCACACGCATGAGCACAAGACCAACTAGCAACGGGGACAGGAACTAGACGGGGTTTAAATAGACAAAGTGTGATTCTAGTGTAGCATTGATCCACCTGTTTTAATGTTAAAATTACCCGAATGGTCATTATTAAGTTGTTATATTGTTAATTTTAATTATGTAATATTGTTACTAATAAAATAAAAATTATAATGACTTGTACATACCATGACTAAATATAAATGTAATACCAGGGGTGATTTGAACAGTTCAAACACTCATACCCACATAACATATTACTAATTCTCTAACTAATACTACTATAACTACCATTAATGATATTATTATTAGTAGTAGTAGTAGTAGTAGAAGGAGGAGGAGGAGTTAATAAAAGTTATATATTTTTTTACAGCTTTAGTTTCCCTTTAGTATTACAGAGTTTAGTATTAAATTTTTACCCCTTTATTATTACAGAGTAGCACTACAGAAAAGTGGCAAAAACTAACCATTAAGAATCTTCATCATAGTAGATAGAGCATAGAGCTTGCAACATCATTTCAACAATGACATTTTCAACCTAAACTAAAAACTGTTCCACCTCCCATCTGAGAACAGATACAGGAACATTTGGACTAGAACCAGCAGTTTCAAATCCACCTTCAGTCATAACATTATCAAGGTGCAAATGTTCAAAGGGGTTTATTGTATGATATGCATTAAGAAACAGGTTTCCATGCATGATTAAATTCTTACTTAGCTCCTCACCAAAAAAGCCAGGAAAAAAAGAGAATAATAAAATGAACGTAGTAATAATAAAAAAAACTATACGATGAAGAATAATAATCTTAGCAAGTGAAGAATTATCAAAAGATTGTCATTGCCACTTATATGACAAGTATATTTTTATTCAGAGGTTGGAATGTGGCTGCAATACTCCAATAGCATGTATTTTTTAGTCGCTTTGTGCAATATGTGGCAGTGATATGTAAACATGCATGTGAAAGTTTATTTCTGAGGTAGATTCAAAAGTCTGATGGCAGAGAAAAAGAAAAAGAGTTATTTTGCCTGATAGCAGGAGTGTGAACAGGTCATGTTGGAGGTCTGGGTGTCTTTAAGGATGGATGCAGCTTTCCTGTGGAATCTGTGGTGGTAGATGATCTGCAGTGAGGGCAGTAGAGTTTTGAAGATCCTCTCAGTAGTCTTTTCCACTCTCTGTAGTCATTTATGGTGTGAAGTCCTCATCGATGTGGATGCCTAGGTATTTAAAGCTGTTCACCCTCTCCACTTCAAGCTCTTGGATAACAACAGCTGATGAGGTATCCTCTTCTTTCTCATGTCCACGATCAGCTCCTTTGTTTTAACTGTGTTAAGGGCAAGGTTATTGTCCTCGCACCATGATACCAGTCTCGTCACCTCATTCCTGTAAACAACTTCATCTCCACCAGTGACACATCCTATCACTACAGTGTCTTCACCAAACTTAAGGATGGTGTTTTCTTTATGGTTGGTGACACAGTCATGGGTGAACAAATTGTACAGAATGAAGCTAAGGACGCATCCCTGTGGCATTTCAGTGTAGGTGGTGATCTTGGTTGAGATTTTGTTGCCAATCCTGACATAAGAGGGCCTACCATTCAGGAAGTCCAGAAGACAGTGACAAAGGTTGTGATACAGACCAGTTTCTGGGCAAGTTTGTGGGGAATGACTGTGTTAAAGGTGAAGCTATAGTCCACAAAGGGAATCCTGATGTGGGAGTCATTGTTTTTGAGGTGGGAGAGAGCATCCGAGGTGGATCTGTTGGCCTGACGGCTAATCTGGACAGTACGACTCTCTCAAAGCACTTCATAATGATCGGAGTGAGTGCCATGGGGGTGGGGGGCTTTTTGGTAAGGGGGGTGATAGTGGTGGTTTTGTAGCAGGTGGGAACAATGCACTAGCTGAGGGACAGATTGAAATAGAGGTGAAAACATCAGCCTGCTCTTTGGCATATGCTCTTAGGGCCTCTCTTGGATCCTTAATCTTCTTTAGAGCTCTACATACTTAATCTGATGTCACTGGTGTTGAGGTGGAGGGGTTTTGGTAGGGCTGGGTGTGTGTACGCCTCTCAGTGCCGTTGCTGGTGGTCTTGAAGCAGGTGTAGAAATTATTGAGATCAGTGGAACTGATTGTGCTGGTGATGGTCTTGTGGTCTCTGATATGTTGCAGTCCTTGCCATATCTGCCTGGAGTCAGCAGTGGTGTAGAAGCTGTCCAGTTTCTCTCTTTACTGTTTCTTTTCCACTGTGACTGCTTTCCTCAGTCTGTAGCTTTGTACTCGGTCTTATTGCCTGATCTAAATGCAAGGTTGCAAGCATGTAGCATGTGACATACACCACACACATTACTATAGACGTGATCCAGGGTGTTTTTCTCTTGGGTGGGAATGTCCACATGTTGATAATATTTAGGAACTACAGTCTGTAAGTTGCATTGATTGTAATCACCAGCTGTAATGAAGACGGTACCTGGATGAGCCGTCTCTAATGTACTGATGTCGTTGAGTTTGCCAAACACTGCTGTAGAGTTAGCCCATAAAAAAAGTATATAGCGGTTAGAAACACAGCGTTAAATTCCAGTGGTAGATAGTAGGGGTGGCATTTTAGTATTATAAATTTCACGTCTGGTATACAGTACTTATAAACTGTATGCATGTCTTCACAGCCAACTATTATGCACGAACATACACACACCGCACCATTTAGCCTTACCGGAGGCTGGCGTCCGATCTCCTCGGTGTACAGAGCAACTCTTAAACTGAATAGCACTGTCTGGTATTTTTTTTGAAAGCCAAGTTTGTCCACTTTGTTATCCAGGGACTGCACGTTAGCTAGCAGAAGGCTAGGCACTGGTGGCCACATAGCGCAAGCTTTTAGTCTAGCATGTAGCCCACCTCTTTGCCTCGATTCTGTCGCCATCTATGAAGCACTATCCTGGAGTCAGCGTGCTCACTTGAAGTTGGTGTCTCAGGGCCTTCTAGGTGGAGGTGGGAGCAAACAATGTGTTGTAGCTCCAGTGAAAAAAAATGCATTGAATTGAAAGTTATTATTCAAAAAATAAATAAATAAATAAATATATATATATATATATATATATATATATATATATATATATATATATATATATATATATATATATATATATAGTGATTAACCCTGTGTTCACCTTGTAAGTCAGTTTGGATAAAAGCGTCCAATAACTGACCAAATGACCAAATGTAAATTGATATCTAGCAGCTTTTGTCTATCATAGGTAACATGACATTTCTGAAATGCAGAAAGACATTGCGTGATGCGCAATGCGAAAGATATGCGTAAAAAGACAAAAAAATAAATAAATAAAAAAGTCGGTGTTCTAGAGCAGAGTAAGCAAACAAGTTTGCCTCAGGAGGCACCGTGATAAGCACAACTGAATTAATTTATAATGAATGTTTGTAACATATATTAATTCTAACTAACTTCTAACTCTAGCACAGCTGTACAGTAGCTAGTTTTTTTTGCCTTACAGCAAGAAGATCCTTGGTTTGATTCCAGGCAGATTGAGCAGCACAGTATGGTCTGCATGTGTTATTGTCTGTGTAGGGTATATTTGTTGTCTATAGTTACCTCCTACACTCCAAAGCCAAGCCAACAGATAAATAAGAGACAGTAATTGCCCTGACCACTTAGCATCTACACATCAGTGAACTTGTAGTGCCAGTCTTACATTTAGATAAATATGAAAGGGCATCTGGTGTAAAATGGAATAAAGAAGAAGCAATATAGATTCTAGGTCTGTTGGATATTCACTTAAGCAATTCTGATTTAATGTTGACCCGGTATATACCTTCTTTGTGTGAAGTATTTAAGTTTTTTAAGTATATGAAGTAATATGATTTTTTAAAAAGCCACACTTCTGTGTCCTTTCTATTTAAAGCCTGTCTATTCCAATTTCCTACACTAAACACACACAGACACACACACACACACACACACACACACACACACACACACACACACACACTAAATTAGAGTTGCTTTCATGTGATTAGCCAAGGATAATGCTCCCTAAACAGAGCCAGAGCAGTGATTTAACATTCGTAAGCATCGATATTCATCAAACACCCTTTAATCCACCCTTCTATTGAGACATCGAGGTTATATCATTTGTTTTCATATTACACTGTACATGTGTCATACTTAACAACATTTGATTTTGGTCTGAGGCAAAGCCGAGAGCATGGCTTTTATTGCCTGTGAGTAATGAAGAGGGTGCCGCAGACCTAGGTAACCCATCCATCACTAAAACATGTTGATCTCAGATGCTATTGGACATGTACCTTATTCATTTTGTACCATACAGACCTTACATGACTGACATGACTAGGGAAGGAACAAACATCTCATCTGCTGATCAGTGACAGAAAGGAAGTGTTTTTATGTCTAGTTCAGCAACAGTGGATTGCTTTTTTTTAATATAAATTTTCAAGGTGTTCTGATTTTCTAGCTCACTATCATAGTGGAGTCCCACCAGCCCTTTACACACCAAGCAACACTCATTCCCTATTTGCTGGTTAAGTTACTAACACTAATGCATGTATGGCCTAACAGTATGTATGCCCTACGTTGCATTTGACTGGTGGGTGGTAAAAAATAGGTGCTATTGTTTTCTGCCTAGTTTGTTTCAGAAAAGGCATCTGGTATAAAATGGTGGCAACCCCTATAAAGCACAGCCAAACAAGAAGAAGCTAAATAAATTCCAGGTCTGTTGGACCTGTCCACTTAAACAATTATGGGTTTAACTAAATAAAAAGCTCATAGTCACTGATGACCATGTTTTTTCTGATGGTAAAGGTAGAAACCTGGACATGGGGCCAGCGTAAGCTTGTGGTTAAGGAACCACCCTTGTGACTTGAAGGTCTCTGGTTTGATTCCCACGAAACACTATGGCTGAAGGGTCTGAGAGCAAGGCACCTAACCCAATTTCTCCCCAAGCGCCATATACAAGGCAGCCCACTGCTCTGGTCATGTGCGGTTACTTCACTCAGTGTGTGTATATATATATGTGTTTCATTGCACAGATAGGTTTTAAGTGGAGGACAAATTCCTCTGTGTGTAGGCAAAGTAGGCGAAATAAATCACTTTAAATAGAAAGTGGTAAAAATAAAAAATCTGATTGACAACAAAGACAAACCAATTTGTGATAAACGGTCATCTCATATTTCACTGTTGTCTTATATCTGCTGATTGTGCATTGTCAATTGGTGTGTGTACCATGTGAACTCCTGGAAAGTCTTATGAGTGATTTGAGGTGATTACTGTGACATTCTGGCAGGGTTGAAAATGAGTAGTATATGTCATCTAGAAATTGTTAATATTAAGATATTATAATCAAGTAGCAGACAAAAATACATCACAGTGTAGCATAATAATCCAGTGCCACTGAGTAGAACAACTAAACAAGGCAGAGCCTGCAGTGCTTACAGTGACACACTCTCAACTGATAGTAAAAAAAAGAAAAAGAAAAGTGTCTTTGCTTAACTTGAGAAGATCAACAAGTTTAACTGGCAGTAAAAAAAACAAGTTAATAGCAATCCATCCATCCATCCATTAACTGTACAACAGGTTTAGCCTAAACATATCAATGCATATAATATGTATCGGAAAACAATGTAATTTCATTGTTAAAAATAATTGATTTCAGTGATAGCATGTTTATTATAAAGCAGACCGAAATAAAACAAAGGCAAACTGAAAGTGCGAGAGAGTGCGAGAGAGCAATGTCAGGACATTCTTCATCAACTTTGAGAAATTTTTTAAAATGGCATCAGATCACTGTCAAATATTTTCATACACATGCTGCTAACCAAGTGCATTTACTTTTGTGATGATTTAATGTCCTTGTTCATTGTTTAAATTTGAGTGATATGCACTTAATCTGCTTTTTAACATCAATCATTCATGTACTGCAACATTAATTATTAGTGGTATTCAAATTATTTATTTAGTTTTTATTTAGTTTTTATTTATTTTATCACCGCGACCCTTATAGAGTATAAAGCGGGAGATAATGAATGAATGAATGTTATGTTGTGAATGTGTATGTGTGTGGTGCATTTATAATTTTCAAAAAAAGAGTCAAAATAGCAAAACATAGAAATTGTACATAAAGGTTTGCAAAACCATTCTTTTAAAATAAATTAGGAATTATGAATACAATTTTCTGCAATAGACTAAAAAACACAAAAAAAAAAAAGTTTACTATTAGTAATAAAACAAAACCCAGCGCAGCATGGACGCAGCGCAGCGCATGGACGCAGCGGCTCACAGCTCTCCCTATTTGTGTACTACTTTGTGTTTTTTGTATGTTGTTTTGGTACATTGTACATCATTCACAAACTCTTACAAACACTACACCCAAAAGGATTTACTGGACATCAGCTTTTAGCAGAGGATGACCATATGTAGTGATTTTCATCGCACTCACAACATTCTGGACGAGATAGCGAGACCAGTGGGATCTCTGTGGATCGTTATCGGGTCTGGCAAGCGACGTAGACGGCGTTGCGAGAGGAAGCAAAAACGGGTTGGACTCCTGAATAAGCTAAAGAAACAGCCACTTAAACAACCACATGGCTACATGCTCAGATCCCTGATGTTACAGTGCAGTTAGCAGGACGCATGTTACACAGATGGTACAGTAACAGCGACTCCGGGAAGAACAGAGGTGGAGGGCTCTGCATCTACGTGCATGAAGGTTGGTGCAACAATAGCACTGTACTGGACAGACACTGTTCTCCTGACTTAGAGTTCATGTCGGTGAGATGCAGACCATTTTACCGGCCTAGGGAGCTAACTGTAATTATCATTGCTGCAGTCTACATCCCACTGGATGCAAATGAAAAAACAGCTCTTTCTCTGCATGCTGTGAACCCCTGGTAGGCCACAGGCCCAGATGGTGTTCCAGGGAAGGTGCTCAAGGCATGTGCTGACCAGTTAGCACATGTCTTTACAAACATCTTCAACCTGTCACTGGTACAAGCCATCATCCTAGCATGTTTGAAATCTGCCACCATCATCCCAGTTCCCAAAAAATCACCCAGAACAAGCCAAAATTACTTCCGCCCGGTAGCACTCACTCCAGTCATCACCAAGTGTTTTGAAAAACTGGTTCTAAAACACATCTGAACCTGCCTGGCCCCTGCTCTGGACCCGCACCAGTTTGCATACCGGACGAACAGATCAACAGTAGATGCCATAACTACCGCCCTTTATTCAGTGCTGAGTCTCCTGGAGATACGGGGGAGCTACATCAGGATGCTCTTCATTGACTACAGCTCTGCCTTCAATACAATAATACCGGACATTCTGATCCCCAAGTTAGACAATCTGGGGCTCCCACCAACAACCTGCTCCTGGATCAAGGACTTTCTAATCAACCGTCCCCAGCAGGTAAAATTGGGCCCTCACTTCTCTTCCATCTGCACCCTCAGCACCGGCTCCCCACAGGGCTGTGTGCTGAGCCCACTTCTCTACTCACTCTACACATATGACTGCAGTCCCACCCACCCAGAGAACATCATTGTGAAATTTGCTGATGACACAACGGTGGTGGGACGGATAACCGGAGGTGATGAGGCGGCATACAGAGATGAGGTCCGGTAACTTGGTGAGTGGAGTGCAGCTTACAACTTGGCACTGAATACCACCAATACAAAAGAACTCATCCTTGACTTCCGATGAAACAAGGTCGCCCCTATACACATTCAATGGTGAATGTGTAGAGCAAGTGAAATCTTTCAAATTCCTGAGAGAACATATCTCTGCAGATATCTTCTGGACAGTCAACACCTCTGCACTGGTCAAGAAGGCACAGCAGTGGCTTCACTTCCTGAGGGTCCTCAGCAAAGAGCAACTACACACAAGCCTGCTGGTGACCTTCTACCGTTCCACCATCTAAAGCCTGTTGACGTATGCTGTGTCAGTGTGGCACTCCAGCTGCACAAAGGCTGACAGAAGAAGACTGCAGAGAGTGACCAACATGGCAAAAAAAAAATAATCGGCTGCTCCCTGCCTTCCATAACCTCCATCTACCACTGCCGCTGTCTCAGCAGTGCCGGGAACATCCTAAAGGAAAATACCCACCCCAGCTTCTACCTTTTCAACCTGTTGCCTTTTGGCAGACGCTATAGGTCCATACGGGCCAAAACAAATAGACTCAGGGACAGCTTCTTTCCCAAAGCCATCACAATACTAAATGGGAACCTGCACTAATTGGCACATTACTGTTTACACATTACATGTCTATTTGCATAATACATTTTTGCATAGTTTTTGTTTTTCTATTGTTTTTTTTCTATTTATATTATTATGCCATGTACACTTTCAGGAGGAACTTAAATCTCATTGTACGATGTATACTGTACTGTGTATGCGGGGTATAATGACAATAAAGGCTTTCTATTCTATTTTACGTGGCATAAAACTATACCTTAGATGTGGATATAACCTTACAAGCCACACCTTAACTTTGATGTGACATGACCCATACTGTTGCCCAATTTGGTAAAAGGTTGTGTAAAGATTTGTGTAAAAAATTGTGTAGCATATGATTCCAATTAATTTAGCATATAATTATCTTTTTTTGTTTGTTTGTTTTGTTTTTTTCATTATTTGCATAATGAAAACTGTCTTTTTGCTTGAATTACCTTATTTTATCTTTGCTTTTACCCCTATTCACTATAGCTGACCAACACCTATTGTGCAACATTCTCCTTTTACCCATTTCAGGTTGGTTTGGATTGCAAGTTGTTCAAGCAAGATTGTACCTTAAACCATGAGTCGAGATTCACATTGTTTGCCACTCCAATATAAAAAATAGGACCTGTAAAAATGGAAAAACATAATCTCAGCACATCAAATGTGAGACTAATGCAGTGACCCAGTTCTAGTAAGATGATTTAGGAGATTGGTACCAACCAAAGCCACCTGCAATACAAATCCAAAAACAGTGTCACTACAACATGATTTGTGTATTCATATGAGCAGTGTGTTAGTAAGAGAAGAGGAAAATGCTTTAAATGTGCTGCTGTCTGCTTGCTTTTTTTAACCTGTTCCTCATATGGGCGTGACTTTGCTACAAATACACTACAACCCAGCATTCAGGCTGGCATGCTTGTCAAACAGTCAAACTTCATAACCTCAAACCTAATCAGCATTTCGGGGCAATGTTTCTCAGCTGCTTCTGTCCGACTCTAATGTTCGGTGACACAGCATGTATCTACTTTGATCACTCATTTTAAGCGTGACATTTTGCCAATTATGATTCAAATTTTGCATATGAATAAGACACGAATAACCATTGCCTCTTCACTTAATTTCTACCATTTAATGTCTGGATGTCTCAAAATAACACCATTCAGCATTACTGCACTGCCCTTTAACCTTCTGACTGTGCTGTGTGTTCCCTGTCACATCCTAATTCACACATTTCGGGAAAAGCACCTTGCCTACTGCTATGTGGCTTGTGCCCTCCTTTTTTTCTTACCCATTTGTGCCATGTCTCATCTGGCCTTGAAGAATCAGGTCAATGCCACGAAGTGCACATGCTCATTACAACAACATCCCTTACTTTTATGGTCCTTGGCTTGGTCCCCTACTATTATGGATGCTTTGGGTATTTCCCAGTGCATTAGTGCTGGACAGTTGGGTAGGATTAAAGATGGTAAAGATGGCAGGAGAATGCCTTATATATGCCTGGTAATGGTTTAGGACCAACTCCAATTACTCAGTAAACAGCTGAAAAATGACCTGCTCCAACACCACCATCTTACTCCCTGTCTTTGTCATACCCAGCAAAAAAAGCAAAAAACACCCAGCAAAAAAGCCACCTCCAAAATTTTGGTCAGATGTTAGGTGTACGCAATTCTGCAACCCATTCTCCCACAATCACTAATGTGTCAACCCGTGTGAGTATTTACTGGAGAATCCAGGCTTTGTAACAGCTGTCAGTCTTCATCCTTGCATAAAGCTCAAAAACTTCATTCACTGCCACACCTCTATATGGAAACATTTTTTAGTGGATTTCAATCACAACAGTTTTTCAGACACATAAATCCACACACACATAGCTCTCATGCATCACTGTCTCTTGCTCTTCAGCTCTTGTTCTGTCTGAGAACTTCTCCTTTTCTCTTGTTTGTTTCACAAAAACACAGACTCAAAAAAATGAAGACACTGAAGGTTACTAAGTTATATCCTTTGCTTTCTTGTCCCTATCACTTATTCACAAGCCCATGTCTGATCGACACTGCCTTTGCCACATGGTGAAAAGTGTATAAATAATGTTGCACATTTCAATATTGAAGCTCTAGATTGTTTAATCCTACTAGTGTTTGTAGGGACTCAAAATTTTAATTTCTTGGTAACCATGGTACTTCATCTTTTACTTAATTGTAACAAGCAAACAAAATGCACATGCAGATTCAGGTCTGTAATTTCAACTGAATGTTTTCGATCCATGTTAAAAGATTAGATTGAGGCTACATTTAAATAACTTTTTATGCGTGGCAGCCACACTACTCCAATGCTCTTAGTTTAAAACAACGATTTCTGTAGCAAATGGGTTACAGCTGTCCCTAGAAGGCAAATAATTGTTATAATGCCAGAGGCAGAAAATAAAGGGCTGCCCCTGGATGGCAGCAAGAACATCAAGGAGGTAAGTAGACCAAAATCAATTACACAAAGATGTACTCAAAAAATACTGAGAATAATGAATTCATAAACACTATATAAAAGGGCAACAAACAAAACTGAATCTGTTAGGCAAAATCACAGACATAGAATCCAAAGCAAACGTAAATAAGACATCCTAAAAAGAGTTGTTATCTCTCTGTGATTGTAGCCTTTCACACGAATACAAAGTAACTCAATGTAACATTGTCTACCTCAAAATACAGAAACACAAACAGGAATATATAACCAAAAAGGACAAAGTGACAAATGGAAAACATGTGAGGCCTAGTGACATGATGATGATTAACCGAAAAGAGGCACAAACACAAGGAAACCAAAATAACTAAATCAACCTTCCAGGTCAGGTGCACACAGCGAGGTTGTAACAAAAAGCGACTAAAATTATAAGATCAGTTTTTGTTTAAAAACCCTCGGTAGGGGCGGCCAGTGGCTTAGTGGTTAGCACATTCGCCTCTCAGCGCTAGGGATTCCCGGTTCGAATCCCCATCTGGGTGGAGTTCCCATGTTCTCCCCGTGTCTGTGTGGGTTTCCTCCGGATCCTCCGGTTTCCTCCCACTGTCCAAAAACATGGATCAAGTCAATTGAAATCTCAAAAAATTGCCCCATATAGAGTGTGTTTGTGTGAGTGAGTGTGTGCCCAGCGAGGGATTGGCGCCCTGTCCTGGGTCTATCTGCCCAGCGCCTGAGACGTTCTCCCCTGGATGGGCATGGGGAACCCCACCGCAACCCTAATAGAGGATAAAAGCGGGAGATAATGAATGAATGAATGAACCCTCGGTAGGAAAATTACATGAGGACACTTTTTTCTGATTACAAATAATATTTATATGTTTTTTTTTATGTTTTGTAATTTACCTTTTTCACAGGGTAGAAAAACTGATTATATGTACACTGGATGTGCAGCTACTCTTTTAAACATTAATGTCAGATTATGTTTATTACTTTTTTTTTTTTTAAATCATCTATAATCCAAACAAAAGATATTGTTTTGGTGCACATGCATTGGTGCACATGCATTATTAGGAAAATAAATTAAGAATCAGACACTGAAAATAAATATAATACACAAGGGGTAAAATAACGAATTTAGGAGAGAAAGAATAAAAGAGAGAGAGAGAGAGAGAGAGAGAGAGAGAGAGAGAGAGAGAGAGAAAGAGTCATTCGAAAAAAAGAGAGAGCAAGGGATATAGAAAACAAGCAGGTGTGGTGTTGAGTTAATGATGTCGTCTGCGATAATGATGTGGCTGCATAGTGCATGCAGTGCTGTGTTTCCGTGTTAGCACTTTACTGCATCATTATCCAGACCTGCAGTTTCAATCCAGTTCCCCACAGCAGGCTTAAGTCCAGTACATAAACCTCTGCCCTGCCTCTTAATATTGGAACACATCCAGCCTTATGAATCAAATGAAGCAAAGCTAATATAACATATTCAATTTTAAGACATTCACTGACATGGTCAGAAACAAAGCTCTGAAGTGTGATTATCAGGCCTGTCACAAACACAGATGCTCAAGTCACTTTTTTATTTTATTTAGGTACACCTCCTTGTTTTTGCACGCCCTGCTAAATTTATTGGTTTCACATGCCATTCAGATACACTTTGAGGCGTCACAATTACAGGCTGTAGTGCATCTGTTTTTTTTTTACATATTGTATAAATCCCCTTTATTCTGTTTTTAAATGTGAAAGACCACCCTAGAGCAGGTGTTATTTGGATAGGGGATGAGTCCCAGCTTTGCAGTGACTCTGACATAGTGTTTTATGTTTTGCTAGAACAACTAGATCAGACACAGCAGTATTCAAACAATACTCTATTAGACGCATGCAAATTTCTGTTTAACCTATTGGTTATAAAATCACAGATAGTAACTTTTTGTAATTGAATAGTTTGTCTTTATTAAAAAATTTGGTGTGGGTGTGGGGAGTCAAAGATGACCTTAGTATTTCAACACAAGAACTGATTCCTTTGTTAATTAGAGTGAAATAAAAAAAAAAATGTAAAAAGGGCACGACTTCTTATAAAGTAGTTAAATGCAGGGGATTCTGAGGAAGTGAGCAGTCACAGCCAATCCTGTCAGTTCCTAGTATTTAAAGGAAACAAATAATTTGCTACTCTAAGCTAAATAATTTCTGACTTGTCACTAAAAAGACAGCAAAGAGCAAAGACAGACTCAGCGCAGTGAACCAGAACAATGGAAGCCTTGGAGTAGCAAAAACTAAAAGGTTCAGGGGCAGAGAAATACACCAATGGTGTGGAGATGAGAACATAATTTGAGACACGAAGGCGCTCTCAATTTAAGGAATACCAGAAGCCAGAAGACCAAAGTGTTAGTTAAAAGTCACTGAAACTAAACTAAAAGAGTCAACCTCAAACAAGTAATGACAAGGAACATTCATTCATTCATTATCTCCCGCTTATCCTCTATTAGGGTCGCGGTGGGGTTCCCCATACCCATCCAAGGGAGAACGTCTCGGGCGCTGGGCAGATAGACCCAGGACAGGGCGCCAATCCATCGCTGGGCACACACTCACTCACACAGACACACTCTATTTGGGGCAATTTTGAGAATTCAATTAACTTGATCCATGTTTTTGGACTGTGGGAGGAAACCGGAGAACCCGGAGGAAACCCACGCAGACACGGGGAGAACATGGAAACTCCACCCAGATGGGGATTCGAACCGGGAATCCCTAGTGCTGAGAGGCGAACGTGCTAACCACTAAGCCACCGTGCCGCCGACAAGGAACATAAATAATGAAAACAACCAACCACCCGAAAAAAAAAATATATATATATATATATATATACAGTGGGTTGCAAAAGTATTCATACCCCTTGAACTTTTCCATATTTTGTCACATTACAACCACAAACATAAATATATTTCACTGGAATTTAATGTGAAAGACCAACACAAAGTGGTATACAATTGTGAAGTGGAATGAAAGTTATACATGAATCAACAATTTTTTTACAAATAAAAAACTGAAAAGTGCGATGTGCAAAATTATTCA
>JAFMOD010000378.1:2075966-2114352 GCA_019802435.1 Corydoras maculifer
AGGACCCATCTTTCATCTTGACAAAAAAGAGCCCTGTGCCCAGGGGTGAACAGGAACGTTGGATGAGGCCGGTTGCCAAACACTCCTTAATATAACTGTCCATGGCTTACTATACAGGTCGGGATAGCTGATATAAATGACTGGTAGGCAGGGAGGCACCCGGGAGCAAATCTATAGCGCAATCATAGGGACGGTGTGGGGGTAAACTGTGTGCCCGATCCTTATTAAACACCTCTTTGAGGTCATGATAAATCGCGGGAACATGCATAATATCTACCGTATTCTCCTTCTCAGTGGATCTGAATGATGGGACTGGAAGCTCGGCCAAATGTAAGCACTGAGAATGACAATGATCACTCCAAGCAGTGACATTACCCTTTTGCCAGTCAATGAGTGGGTTGTGTCTCTTAAGCCAGGGGAAACCCAGAACTACAGGTGAATTGGCTGAACGGGAAACTGAGAAACTAATTTCCTCCCCATGATTTTCATTAATGGTCAGGGATAAGGGGCAGGTGTGGAGGGAGATAACGGGTAGGCTACGCCCGTGCAGGTCGACCGCATTTACTAAAATATCAACAGGCAGAAATTTAACACCCAGCAAAATATCTATCCATAAGATTCACTTCCAACCCAGAATCAAGCCGAACAGGAGCATTAAACGAACCATTAGGGAAACAAAAACTACCAGTCAACATCAGGCGATTCTTGTGGGGAGACATCTCACTACCCAATAGTGCCCCCAATCCCACTGTCGAGCCAGTACTTTTGGGTGGTTCGGACAATTCCTTATAAAATGTCCTGGCTGACCACAATACAGGCACGCCCCTTTCTTAATACGGTTAGAACGCTCACTACCTGTGAGATGTGTCCGGCCCACCTGTATGCGTTCGGGTCTCTGAGCAGATAGAGAGAATGTAGCAAGAAGTGATGGATTGAAATGGTGTATAGGAGGTAAATTAGAAGCCATGATTATAGGTTGCTCCCTACTGCCCTGAAATGTACGGAAACTCCCATCAATCTCCATCACAAGGTCTATAAGAGCCTTAAGGTTAGCTGGTTTATCCCGCAAAGTCAGTTTTTCTCTGACCCTGACATCTAACCCCCGTTTAAAAACACACTGGAGTGCGGCATCGTTCCAACCTGCATCAGCGGCGAAAGTACAGAACTCGATAGAATAATCGAATAAAGAGCGCCCAAACTGGCGTAAATCTGGACGATCAGACATTGCCCGGAACTCCTCCAGGAACTGAGATACTTCCCATGGCCCATGCCAGCCCCTTTCCATGAAGGAGACCAAGGATGTAAGCCACCTTGCTGTCATCGGTGGAGAACGAGTTGGCGCAGACACTGAAGAACAGATTGCAGAGGAATAAAAATCCCAAGCACTTGTTCACGTCTCCATAGTAGGGCTAAGGGTGGTTGGCGGCTCCAGTAGCAATGTCCTGCGTGGCTTCGATGGTGCCAGGTCACACAAAATAGTTTCAAAAGAACAAGTCCAACAGAATGGAACAGGTACCAACAGAAATAAATAATACTCAAAGCATACAGGTATGAACAACAAGAATTTCCCAAAGACTGAGGGAAAATTTAAACTATAAATAGTGGTGGCAATCAGTGAAAATGACAAACAGGTGGGAAGGCGATTACTGATGATGTCATTGTAATAGCCACCAGATGGCGCCAAACATAACATACACGTCTCACAGAGGATTTTATTTACTTGAAAAATACAACAGTGCAATAAGTTTGAATAACTTATGAGATGGTTAAACAATATAGATAACAGGCTGCATAAAAAACAACACTGTATCAATTAGAATGCTAAAGACGTTCATAAAATGTCAGACTGTCTATGGATAACTGGGACAAGAGACAACCCTAGTCATTTAGAATATGAAATAAATTAATTAAATAACTATTTAATTACCTACTTCAATGGCTTAGACTGTGGCCATAGTGACACGGACAGTGTTCTGTTGTGTTTCATGTTAATTAAATAAAATGTTCTAATTTTGTTAATGATACAGTTATATAATAATTAGCAGGTTACCAGAGCTGGCCCTAATCAATGTATTACAATGTAGATTTTGGATGGTGACAATTGCAATATTAATTAAATAAGCATTGTCTTTAAATATCCACACAAACCCTAAAAAGTTTTGTGGCTTTAAAATTGCTGTGTTATTGCTTTGCCGTATGCTATTTTTTACATATATCAACTTTGCATTAATATACTCAATATAGTGAATTGAAATTTTTACTTTTACTAACCTGGGTTAGAAATATCTACACAATAAGTAATTAATATAATATGTCAAATATGTCAAATATAAAGGTGTCTGCACCTTCTACTTGATAACAGACCTGTTTATTAATGATTAGCATTGGAAATTTATTCACAGGAGTCCAAATCAAGTCCAAATCAATCAATCAATCAATGATCATCACTTTCTGGAGGCTCTTTTACATAAACTTATTCTAGCTTTTTTTCCCCCTGTTACTTTGCATGTAGTTAGTATCATTTTGTTGTAAGCCATGTGATGTTTTTGATATTTAATTTATTCTGTCTTTGTTGTTTCTGCATGGATCTTATAATGGCTACTTAAATATAATTTTGGCATCCCTGTAACTTGTTTGTTCTAATATTGGTTTAAAGGAATAACATACTATGATATACAATGACGTTACATGCAAAAAAAGTCATTTTGTGAGCTAAGTTAAATAGTTATTCCAACCTTCACTCTGGAAGATATTGGCTCCATAAAAAGCCAGACACAAAATATAGTAGACTACAACAGTGTATTATTAATGTTTTCACAATACGAGAGTATTACCTTGAGTTATGTATGCCACAGATTAAATTGGAACTGACATTGAAATAAAAGAGTATTTTGACACTTGTTTTTGTTATTTTCAAGCCATTATCCTATGTTCTGAAAGGGTAGTTGACCACATACCAACATTCTGTTGCTGTATGGATGTAGCTATTTATTAAATTAGCAAATACATGTTATGTAGCTAGCTTGGAACTTCTATCCGAGCATTTGATGGTTACAATTAATATATAAAAACTATTATATTATATTTTTTGCCCGTTTTCTTTTTGCCTGGCAGCTTCTATGTTGTTAGCTAACTATTTGTATTAAGCCTTATTCACATTGTCTTTCACCCCCCCCACCCACCCCCCACAGGACATGTAGCATAAGCCAGCAAAATGTCACAGCACAGAAAGTATTATAGCTTAAGAACATCAACAATTAACTTTTGATATCAATATATATTTAAATAAGAAGAAAAAAATAGTACATTTTCTAAAAAAAAATGAAAGACATAAATATATAAGAATCATATTTTATTCCTTGCAGTAGAATGTCAAGGACTGCCTTAGTTTTTTTTAAAAAGATCATTAATTATATGTTAATAATAACAATTATATTGCTGGGAGTGTGTGTGTGTGTGTGTGTGTGTGTGTGTGTGTGTGTGTGTGTGTGTGTAAGAGAGAGAGAGAGAGAGAGAGGTGTGAAGGTCAGCAAGTAATTAGACCCCCTTTCCCATCAACTGACCAGAGGGCATTTCAAGCCTTGGGGATGAAAAGTGATTACTTGGTTGTAATTGAATGCTGGTAAAATGTGTAGAGAAACGAAAGACAGGAAACTAGTACAGAAAAAAATGAGCACCTACTGTAGATGTAAAAGAAAAACATTAATGAACTAATGAACTTAATTTAAAAAGTCACAAATTTCTAAATTTTTACATTTTAAGAAGTTCTGTCTTTTTAATTGGTGTTCCAATCTATTCAATAGTTATTTAGTGGAGCAGAACAACCGCCCAGTTTTAAAGCCATATGTGTGAGCATTGGGCATTATCATGTTAGAACAAATATGGAGTTGACTTGTTTAATTGTCTAAATATTCATTCATTCATTAGCTTCCGCTTTATCCTTTAATAGGGTCGCGGGGGGGTTTCCCATGCCCATCCAGGGGAGAAAGTTTCGGTTGCTGGGCAGATACACCCAGGACAGGGCGCCAATCTATCGCTGGGCACACACACTTACTCACATAGACACGCACGCATACACACTCTGTATGGGGCAATTTGGAGAACTCAATTGACTTGATCCTTGTTTTTGGACTGTGGGAGGAAACCGGAAAACCCGGAGGAAACCCACACAGACACGGAGAGAACATGAAAACTCCACCCAGATGGGGATTCGAACCGGGAATCCCTAGTGCTGAGAGGCGAATGTGCTAACCACTAAGCCACCTTTGTCTAAATACATTTAATATAAAAATGTTTGTAATTGAGGGTCCACTTATTTTTCTATCTAACCATATAGAATATGAGTTTGTTAGTATATGTCAAAATTCCACTCTCTAAACCAAATGGTAGGGTTGTGTATACACTAGTTCAGCATGTGGGCCTGTGTGCAGTGTCACCAATCGACCTCATGCTTAATTCATTACATTATTGTTTGTGTCTCTGAGCCCCCAGTTAATCTAGCCTTGCCGCTTATAATGCCAGGTCTTTAAAAAGAAACCAGCCTCTTTCAGTAAATATACCATTGATCGGCAGGTCAGTGAGCACCACCTAAATAAATTAGGCTAATGAATAAATGATAAGAAGAAACTGGATCAGAATGGAGAGCGCAGTTAAAATGATTGCTGAAAATGGGATATGAGTGAGGGCAAATAAAGATAAAAACCTTATTTTTGCAATCCATGCCTCATCTGTAAACTTACAGCTTTATTTCTGACATTTTGTTTTGAAAGCTTAACAACCTTTATCAATGCGAGAGTGCAAATAATTTGGTGTTTTATTAGGATCTGCAACCTAAAAATATATAATTTAATTAGAAAATTATACATTTAGTCAATGTTGTTTAGTGGTAAGTTGTGTTGGTTATTGTTGTTTAACATTAGTTTTAGTTCAAGTGTTGGATGCAGGATTAACCATTTAAACCACAATGTAGAAGTTTGTCAGTGTTGCAGACATCATTGATGTTCGCCACATGCCCCCAACTTCTTTACCTAATTTCCTGCTCTAATGCACCCATAATATCTTTTGCCAATGGTCAGATTTAGATAAAAAGTGACAGAAGCAAAGGTGACATCAGAAAATGCAGCTTAGTAAGGCTTCAAATCTAGGACTGAGAAACAATTTGCTCATATTTTAATGTTTCACAAGCTCAGGACTGGCTTTATTCACACATTATACACATATTATTACATTTCAGGTACTGGTGCTGGCTGATGTAATTGCTGTGGCATTGCTTCCTGCAGCTCGTGGTTTATCTCTTTCTCTGCAGCATGTACTGTTCCTGATTTTATAGGGCACACACAATCAGGCGGAATCAGGAGTGTTAATTTTATTTAAACAGGCAGTTGTGATTCTTAAATCAGATTGGCTGAGCCATCTGTCCAGCTGTAACATTATTTACAATAATACATACCTCTGACAGGTTTACATTCATATCAAATCGTGAAATACAATGCATTATTGTCCAGATTTTTTTTAATAAACTGTGCTCTGTAATTTGGACACTAGATGGCAGTATTGGATTGTATTTGAATCCGAAAGCATGTTACTCAGTGATCAGCGTTCACTTTAAAAAAACAGACTATTTTCTTTTCAATAAACACATTTATAAATCAAACCTATATATATATATATATATATATATATATATATATATATATATATATATATATATATATATATATATATAATAAAAGTAATAAGCTACTTAAGTTTGTTCATTACTATGAATAAATCATGGGAAAGAGATGTAATGCACTCCACTACACACTGTGCCTAATAAAATGCCAGCTTTTTATGATTTATACCCATTAATGCACAACCTCTCATCCCTTATTGCTTCAATAATCAAAGTCCATTACAGATCTTCTTTCCTAGCACCACTGCGCTCCTGGCACATATGCATTAATTGATAAACATTTATTTTTATTAACAGATTTTAGTTTTATGGGAAACATCCATAGCACATATAAGACACTTTGAGTCACAAAACAAAATGACCTGATTGTTAGCCAGGGTCAAGCATGTTTTTATTTAATTAATTAATTTATTTATTTATTTATTTTATACTAAATATTACCTCAGCATCCATTAAGGACAAATCCTGGACAAATTCTTAGTCAATGACAGAGCAAACCTATGAAACCAATTCCCTTTCTCCTTGGAAGAAACTCCATGCAAATAGTTTAAGTAAAACATACAAACTCAAGACAAAAGTGTCAGGCAGTCTTTTCTTGGAAATGAAACCAATGGCCATGTCATTGTAAAAAAAGCTATCTCAAACTAGATATCATGTTGTTCCAGTCATACATGCACCAAACTAAATTAATTTGTATTGTCAGTTTGTAAATTCATAAAATACGAAACATAGCTATAGCAGACTGAGGTCATCAGGAATATGTTAGTTCAAACAAAACACCTATGACATTTTCACATTCAGATTACTTTCAAAATAAAAACACAGCACTGATGTATCTTTCAACTGAATCACCAGGTTGTGCTTGTCGCCAGGATTAAAATATAGCGATGCTATGTGCCATGCTTGCCAAGCAGCCCAGGGGATGGAACTGGCAGCAATTAAAGGTAAAAACTGGTTTAGTCTGTGATGCACGATGGCTAGCTACCATTTATCATGCCAGCAAGTGAGTGCAGTTAGACAGGGTACTGGTGGTTTTTGCAGATAAAGTAGTTTACAGTTATGTGAGTGTGCAGTAGGATGAAACAAGTCTCCAGCATGATTGACAGTGCAGTGCAGTGAAGTGCAGTGGTAAGGTGAGAAAGACCAGCAACATTTTAAATAGCACAATTAAAAAAAAAAGTAACTACATGCAAAATGTAAAAAAAAAAAACATGGGACAATTTCAAAAATGTATGATCACTACTGCAATGTTTTAAATTGCTTGAATATTTATTCAACTGATAAATGTACAAAGAACACATTTTATTGTTCTCTTTTGTGAATAACAATAATAAAACATTTGGGTTGCTGGCAAATTGAGACTAAAATTATGATATTAACACTGTTCTAGAAGGTTTCACAACTTATCAAAGACTTAGCAGCAAGTTTGTGAGAGGTCTTTCGGAGTCAGTTTAATTTAAATAACATTTCCAGTCTAACCGCTTCAGTGGTTAGCACTGCTTGACAAGAAATCCTATAAAACATAAAGAGCATTTATGTCCTAAAACATAATTTAGGTGATTTACATTTTTTTTTTTACTTTTCCTTGGTGCAGGTTAGAGCATCACACAAAACATTTAAAGTGAAAGACCTTGCACAGATTCCATCACCATCAGAAACTAATTTGACCATGACCCCAGACCTGAGCTGTGACAGTGGCACTTAGATAGATATAGCCATCTAGTCATGGGAGTACTTTGGAAAGTCTGCCACTGCATCAAAAAAAGCTTTGTTAGTGACTTTAGTAGGGAATTGTGGAGCCAACAGCAATGAATGTTAATCAGAGGTAAATAACTCACCAGTTGGAGGCTTTGTTACAGAGTGGTGTGGTGCTTTATATAAGATGGCAGCACATGCAGCAGGAACAGTAATGGCAGCAATGACCAGAACACGGCATGACGGCAGATCCAAGGCAAATCCTTAAGCTGTATAAGCTTATGAATGTATAAGTACAATTTCTGAACAGTTTTTAAAAAAGTATTTCTGAGATTGATGCATCATAGCCCTCATGCAGTCTCAACATGTCACATTTGGTGCTGAAACTAAGAAGACAATAGCACATCCCAACCCCAAGTCAAGCAAATTTTCTGAACAATGGATACAAGTTATATCTTTTATAATTAAAGAAATCTATGTTTTAATTTGCTCAATGAAGTTGGATTTTACATGCTAATGATGAAAATGATCATCTATTCTACAAGTGAAATGTGCAAGCATCTGTAATAGCATGATGAGACATTTGTGCCCACAGCATAGATGATCTGCGTATATGTGAATGTACCATTAAATGTTTCATTGCTTTAAGGTTTACGCTAGTGTTTTAATATGTATGATGTATATTTCAGCAGAAATGTGCAAGGCTTCTTTCTGTTCTTGTCCTGTGCTTGACTGGTCTGCTTGTACTGTAAGCTTGTAGTCCAGATTTACATTTTATTGAAAATGTATGGCACATCATGAAGCGGATAATTGGACCACGATGGACATCACAGATTTTTGTGCGTTCTTGTATACAACAATAAAAATCATCTAGCAAATATGCGATCATTAGAAGCTTTTATACCTAAAAGTTTAAAAGTGTAATTCAAAGAAATTTTATATGAACCAGTGGTAATCATGCCTTATTTCAATATAAAAAAATGCCATCTGAGGTACCGGGTGCATTGTAGCGGTTATGTGCATCATTTTAAGCTGTGTGTGGTATGCAACATGTGCACATGCCATGAGGCTTTAAAATTTTATTGATTATTTTTAAACATTTTATAAACTGGCATGCCAACATATCCAGTATATCATGTCCGATTACATTGCCCCAAGTTTTATGGAATGGTTTCTTGAAAATAAGACACACACTTCATAAAATACATTATTTACATTCATCATGATGGTAAAGAGATGTTGCCAGTGTACTTCTGTTATGGAGCACCTCCTAATGTGCCTCTGGATAATGACACAAATCAAACAGACTGATACCTCAGTATCTTGGGATGGGCTTATAAGTCACATTGCTCAAAACAATCTGGTTCAGTTATATGAGCTCGTTCTATTCATCTGCTTTTTTGTAAAATATTTTTTTATGCTCTTACAAATTGTTGAAAGTAGGAAATAGTTTTTGGATTAAAAAAAGTTGAAACATAATTATGATATGTCCCAAATTATAAACTTTGCACATATAGCAAAAGTTGAAATTTAGTTGTACACTAAATGGCAATGGTCCTACTATAACTTTTTGCATGAATCCTATAATGGTATATAAATGTATTCGTTTTTTTATTAGGTATTGAATATATAAGGGTAATAAAAACTTGTCCAGCCAAACCTATTGGATGTCAAACCGGTCATTTGCTGTAAACTAGGCCCTAGCCACTAATTCGACCACTTGAAGTGTGGGAATATATTACTCTATAGGAACTGCTGCGCAGCGGAAGCGCAGAGCCGAAGCGCCCTAACGTGCTGATGGGCCAGGCACAACAGGTAGCAGAACAGTTACAGTACCCCCGCCCCAACGGTCGCGCAACGAGAGAATGCGACCAAGAGAAAAACAAAAACAAATCCCGGGGGGTGGGGGGGTGGGATTCCTCCGCTGACACGGATGGGCCTTCTTTGGGCCAGTCTTGGTAGATGCCTTCTGGTGGCCTGAACCGGAGAATGTGGCGCGGCAGGCGCCCTCTGGCTGCGTGACAAGGCGGTCGGCCTCTTCGGACAAGACGTGCCGAACGCCCTCTGCGGACACGGAGCAGCAGACCTCTGGCTGCGCGACGAGGTGGACACCGTCTGCGGGCGAGGCTAGGTGGACGCCCTCTGGCTGCGTGACGAGGTGGATGCCCTCTGCGCACGAGGCGTGGAGGATGCCCTCTCGCTGCGTGGTCAGGTGGACGCCCTCTGCGGACGAGGAGATGCAGACGTCCTCTGGTTGAGTGGTCAGGTGGACGCCCTCTGTGGACGAGGAGCTGCGGACGTCCTCTGGTTGTATGGTCAGAGGGCAATGCGAGGCTGACATCCTCTGACTGTGGGACGAGGTGGCCGTCCTCTGCGGCTGAGGCTAGGCAGGAGCCCGCTGGCGGCGTGACGTGGAGGACGGCCTCTGCAGACGTGCCGCGGTGGACGCCCTCTGGCTGGGTGATGAGGCGAACGATAAGGCGGAGGGTCCTCAACAGGTGTGCATGCTGGCAGGTCCATGGCGGGAACGCACGCAGTAGGGGCCTCGTCGGGAATGCACGCTGGCTGGACCTCAGGGGGTTCGCACGCTGGCTGGACCTCGGCGGGTTCGCACGCTGGCTGGACCTCGGCGGGTTCGCACGCTGGCTGGACCTCGGCGGGTTCGCACGCTGGCTGGACCTCGGCGGGTTCGCACGCTGGCTGGACCTCGAGATGGCACGCTCCGAAGGACTGGTGTGTCCAGGCCGGCTGGCACCCACGGGCATGTGGGTGTGAAGAGCAGCCTCTGACTGGTCGGACACATCAGCACATCCAGTAGACCTTCCTCTGTGAAGACCTTCCACTGTGCAGAGCGACTCGTATCCACTCCTCCATATCCATTCATCATCTGAGTCGAACCATTCCGAAGCTGCTACATTAAAGCTGTCTTTACGGCTCCGGGACGGCAGGCAATGCATACCGGCGTACTCGCGGACACGACAGAGGGCGCCGCGAGTACCAGGGTTTACGGCCCCCGCAAGGTGAAACACCCTACATTAAAGGTGAAACATTAAAGGTGACGGAACACCCTAAAAACAAGGTACGAACGCAAGTGGACATAAAAATAACGACGTGCACTAAGGAAGGGAAACACGGGCACTAAATACACAAAAACCCGACCACGTGCACAAAAACAAACCAATGGCCGATCGAAGTTAATTAACCGAAATGCCGTACACCAACAAAAGTTAATTAACTTAAAAGTAAGGAACAGGTGCCCTAGGCAGCACTGTTACATCTTTTAAGTGCATTAAAATAGGATTATATTATATATATACCGGAGAACCTGGAGGAAATCCACGCGAACATGGCGAGAACATGGAAACTCCACCCAGATGGGAATTCCAACCGGGATATCCTGGCGCTGAGAGGCGAAAGTGCTAACCTCTAAGCCACCGTGCCGCCACCTTTACATTTATATTGTTATTATATTCCTTTAAAATGCGTTTTTCTGTTTTTTACCTTGTGGATATATAATAATGTGTGTAATATAATAATAACTATATATAATTAAATATAATTTTTATTTTATTTATTTATTTATTTATTTATTTTATATATTAAGTGTATATATATATATATATATATATATATATATATATATATATATATATATATATATATATATTTACATACACACTTTTCTCTCTCTTTCTTTGTGTGACAAATTCATGCAGTAAAATTACACAAGAAAAAAAAAGAGATAAAACAGAAATAAGTATGCCAGCCACATGATGAGATGATGATCAAAGGATAAGGATAAGCCCAGAGATGGAGATTTTTAGCCCTTCTTGGTTTGACCAAGATCTAGGGAGATCAGATCGGATGATTTCATCATGGTCATATTTCTAAATATACAAAATAGTGATTACAGCTGCAACTGGTAAATTGATAAGCACACTAAATTTATCATTTATTAATCTTGCATCACACCTTACACTTTTGACCCTTCACCACATACAATTACAAATACATTTTTTCCCGTCTGTCTTAACTCACTTTGATTAGTCTTTACATTTCATTCCTCACTACCATTTTGCAGTTTTTGCATTTCTGTTTCTCTGGTTTATTATAGCCAATACAATAAAAGCCACTTTCTATAGACTACTTTTTAAAAAGACTGTGAATTTGCATATATATATATATAGTGAAAACGTGAAATATGCAGTACTTTAGCATTATGGTAACAACACTCTAGATGTGAGTACTAATATAAATAGTAGATATAAAATACATTACATAAAGCTAGTCTGAAGAACAATTTAACATAGTGCACATGAATTGTGTTTAGCTATACTTTGCTTTTTAAACACAAATATGTGTTGTGTTTTAACCAGTGAAACTGCTCCTGCTTCTACACTGAACATGTTTTGGAATATTACAGAAAACACACACCTTTTACAACTAGCCTTACCAGTAATAAAAAATAAATAAATAAAAAAATATATATATTTAATTATATATAGTTATTATTATATTACACACATTATTATATTACCATAAGGTAAAAAACAGAAAAACGCATTTTAAAGGAATATAATAACAATATAAATGTAAAGGGGGCGGCATGGTGGATCAGTGGTTAGCACTTTCGCCTCTCAGCGCCAGGATATCCCGGTTCGAATTCCCATCTGGGTGGAGTTTCCATGTTCTTGCCATGTTCGCGTGGATTTCCTCCGGGTTCTCCGGTTTCCTCCCACTGTCCAAAAACATGGATCAAGGTCAATCGAGTTCTCCAAATTGCCCCATATAGAGTGTGTGTGTGAGTAGGTGTGTGCCCAGCGATAGATTGGCACCCTATCCTGGGTGTATCTGCCCAGCGCCCAAAAAGTTCTCCCCTGGATGGGCATGGGGAACCCTCCCGCGACCCTAATATAGGATAAAGCGGAATGGATGAATAAATTTGAAGTTTTTTTGTTTTTTTTTACCCAGCTAATGCAATACCATACCCTGAGTCTCATGAACTAGAGTACTAGAATAGTTATGTATTTTGAAAAGTCTATTATGTTGCTGTTCAGAAATTATAATTTCTGGAGTAATAAAGTTAGTGATTGGATGATAGATAACATGTGGTGTCTGCCAGCTAATAAGCAGCATCCTGGGAGTTACTTTCTAGTTCATTCTCTCAAAAATTAAGCCAGACAGGCCATGTATAACAGTACACCCCACCAGACACCCCTCCTCCCCAAAGAGTCTGAATAAGACTTTAGATTTGCTTAAAGTGCTGTTGGTATTGTATCTTATTAGTTTAATGCAGTCAAATAAAAAGAAAATTCCAAATGTGTCCTGTCCACAACATCTTAAATTTGGAAGGCAATAAAGGCATCAAAATCTCAAATCATAGATAATAGATATAAAAACTGTTATAATTGTTAAGAGTACAAGTTTCAAAAAAAGGATAGAATGTTGTAAAAGTTATAAAACTAAAAATGTATTATTGATATAAAGTTTTCGAGTTATATCATTATTTTTTTTATTATCAAATGGTATTTTCCCATAAATCCTATAAATTTCAAACACATTTCTATTTTGTGCCACTAAAAATTACAAAAAATCCAATACAGACAAAGTTAATGTGTCATGCTGTCCATGTCATTTTAATGGGTACTGTCAGAGATCACCTTGTATTACCCTATATCATATCATAGCTTGTACAATGATGAATGGCACCTGTCATTGCCAATAAACCTTTAAGGGGTTTAAATAGGCCGCCAAAGGATTATAATTGGTGCCTGGTTCACGGGTCAACAAATTGTTGCTGTTAACCTTTATAAACATTCTCGATTAAAATGGAATTGAGGCTTATTTTGACCATTAAACATTAAGTGCCCTTACCTTGCATTATTTTTTTAGGTCATGCTATGTAGTTTATTACATGATTAAAACATACTGTATATGTTTTGTCAAAATAAAAAACAAAATGAAAGGAAAATAGATGGGCATTTATAGAATTAACACAAATTATTTTAATTTGATCAGAAAATTTATTTTGATCAATACAGGATTTCATATCATATATAGGTTCATTGTCTTATAGCACTCAAATATTAAAGCATAGTACAAATAATTGATTGATGGGTCTAAAAGAAAACATTTATGTCTAAATATTACAATTTTTTAGAACCCAAAGTAGCCCCCTCTGGCCGAAATAACAGCTGAACATACTTCGGACATATATGTGTAGCACTTGTAGGTTTCTTCACATTCACTCTTTTGTCCAATTCATTCAAACCAGCTGAATAAGGTTTAAGTCTTTGAGACTGTCCTGGAGACATGTCTTCAAGCTTACCATTTTATTCATTTTTTTTCCTGAGGTTGTTCTGCCATTGATTGCCCTTATGTTTTGGGTCATTATCTTGTTGTACAACGAACCCCTGACCATGGCTCTGCAGAATGCTATGGCAGCTGTTTTGATGTAGGGTTCCTCTCACTTTGTATAATTTCCAACACTGGAACCAGCAAAACAACAGCAGACCATCACACATCTTCCTTCATGTTTGACATTTAATGTAACACACTGTGAAATCATCCTTTCGACTACTTAACAGCATACAAAGATCCTGCGTTTGTATGACATTTGAGCAGAACCTTTTCATAAACTAAGCACAATTATAGATTGTGTCCTTCTTTGACTGACACCTGACAGTGTGAACTGTCTGTTATAAAAGCCATAGTGTATTTGCAATCCTTGTGTAAAAGAGCCTGAATTCAACTTGATTAGACTAAAGGTAGCACAGGAATAGCACTTGTCATTGAGAAATGTCATTCAAAAGAACAGCACTTCTCCTCATCGCTTTAGCTGGTGAGTGGAAGATATAGACAGATAAAAAGTAAATAATAGCCAGTACAGATGCTATATTGGAAGGAAGGATGCTTGTAATGTGGTCATGTGATCTATTTGCTTTACTTCGATGTACAATTGTTGGTATTTTTTTTAATTCCTTTTTCATTTTATTTCTATAAAGTTGGTAAAAAATAAATAAATACTGTGCCATTTTCTTCCTTGAGGAAGTTGAAGGG
The DNA here is from genome assembly GCA_019802435.1 of Corydoras maculifer. NCBI lineage: Eukaryota > Metazoa > Chordata > Actinopteri > Siluriformes > Callichthyidae > Corydoras > Corydoras maculifer. The sequence continues at coordinate 2,090,395 of JAFMOD010000378.1, forward strand.
AAGAATTTTTTCTTACGGCCAATATTAAACGGTATTTTCATCGTGAACAGAGTTTTTTATGGATTGATCAGGTGTCATATATGCACTCAAAGCATAGAAGGACTCCATTGAGGTCTCTTGCTACTTCATACAGAGTTGCTAAAATTTAAATTAAAGTGCCTGAAGCGATCAGGCCTTGAGGAGATTATGCTCCCTCACAGTATGTATTATAGATTAGATTTTTTGAAGTTGTAAAAGTCAGTGTCTGTAAATGTAACATGGATTATATGATCAAAGGTATGAGCACAAGTGAGTATTACATTTAAATGCAAGTGGGACTCCTCTATTCTCCAGCTGTGCTTGTATAAAAGACTCATGGTGAATTACTAAATCTAAGCATTAATGCCACAGATGGACATTTTATAAGAGCTTGCAATGTAATTAATGTATTTATTATTAATGTATGCAAGTTAGTATTTTAGGCCAATGCTTATTTTACATTTTTTTAGTTTAACCCAAACCTGGCAGTGTTTTAAAATTCACTACTAATTGCACTTTTTAAAAATTGATGTTGCTAAACCATTTAAGCTTATCTATGTTAAAATATGACTACATAAATTTGGCCTTATATTATTTTTTGGAAATCTGTATGAAGCAATCTTTGTAAATGAATTTACTAAAAAGCCAAAATATATTTTTCAGAAAAGTAATATGATAACATGCCATCACTTGACCCTAATGATACTGATACACTTAAATACAAAATTATTGACGCCCTATTAAATTGAAAAAAGTCTTTTTGTAATAGAGCAAGGATATTTTCAACATATCATTTGTAAACATACTAGTTTTCTTAAGAAATAAATGAATTGTTTTTATTGATATTAATAAATTAATTTAAACAGAGGGCGGCACGGTGGCTTAGTGGTTAGCACGTTCGCCTCTTAGCACCAGGGATTCACGGTTCGAATCCCCATCTGGGTGGAGTTTCCATGTTCTCCCCGTGTCTGCGTGGGTTTCCTCCGGGTTCTCCGGTTTCCTCCCAAAGTCCAAAAACATGGATCAAGTTAATTCAATTCTCAAAATTGCCCCATATAGAGTGTGTCTGTGTGAGTGAGTGTGTGCCCAACGATGGATTGGGGCCCTGTCCTGGGTCTATCTGCCCAGTGCCCGAGACGTTCTCCCCTGGATGGGCATGGGGAACCCCACCGCGACCCTAATAGAAAATAAGCGGGAGATAATGAATGAATGAATTTAAACAGATCTATGCAAAAAGAAACAAAAATCACAGGGGTCAATGTTATTAGTCCTTATTAAGAACTGACTTTTTTTTTATTGAGACATAGCATTAGCCTCTGCAAAGGTGTGCTTTAACTTTGTAATATATATATACACATTTATGTAAACATCAATGATTTCATTATATATATATATATATATATATATATATATATATATATATATATATATATATATATATATATATATATATATATAATGAAATCATTGATGTTTACAAAGCAGCAGAAGTATATTCAAAGTTATCACAGTGTTTTTACACTTGTTATCACAAGTGCAAGTGTCAAGAACTAAGTGAAAAGTATTATTAGGAAATTCAAAGAGCAACAAACAAGACTGAATAAGCCTGGAAGAGGACTGCAACTGGCAAGTAAGGAATTGTTGTCATAAAAAAAAAAATAATAATAAAAAAAAATTACTAGAGCCCGGCAAAGAAATTAATTGTGAGGTTGCAGACAAAAAAAAAAAACACTCCAGTTCTGCAGAAAATACATCTTCAAGCCAGATTCAAGTATGCTGAGCACAATCTGGAGAAAGATTATTAATTATCTTTATTATTATTTTATTTATTATAAAGATTACAAACTGGAAGCATGTGTTTAACCCAAAGAACTCTGTCCCCATAGTGAAACACGTTAGTGGATGTATTATGCTGTGTACATGCATTAAGGTGGGAGAAATATAGTGCAGTCTTTAGCAAAACTTGATTTGTGTCATCTTGGTTTCTGTTCCAGCATGCCACTGACCCAAAACACAAAATGCTCCTGAGGAACTAATTTCAGAATACCAAAGTAAATTTTATTGACAGGTCTGGCCAAAGCCCATTGAAAGTCTGTGGGGTGAACTTAAGAAGACGCCTTAAGACCATGCCAGAAAACCATTAAATCTGAAGAAGGATTTGCCAAAGAAGAATTGAAAAGTTGCAAAACTGCAACGATTGGTAAATAAATTAATGAATAATGTGACCCAGTGGTAATGCCTCTGTTCCAAGATTTTATATAAATATGATTAACAAATGATGAATGAAATATATGTATGAAATTAATACATTTTTCCTTTTATTTTGTTGCTGGATAAAAGTTTAGACCCAACATTTTTGATAGAACAAAAAGTTTGGAACTGACTGTCAGGATTTCTAATTGGTTCAAAGTGGTTTTGCTATATTGGCTTGTGCAAAGGCATTATTTGCTGTGTGGACCATTGCAAAGTGGTGCTCTATCTGTTGTGCAACAACCTTCATGCCTTTAGAAAACAGCATGAGGAAATCAGAGCTTCCATGGGTTGGCACAAAAAGAGCCATTTTGGGGTAAGCCCAGAGTGCCCCCAGTATGGTGCTCCATGACATGAAGAAGCTACTATCTAGGACCTGAATAAAAGGTTTTCTTAAATGTTTGGATAAATGCCAGAAATAGGGAGTAGCTGAGAAGAAGGAGTCTGTGTTAAATAATACATCTACAACAATCGAGAACAAATAAAATCTGATATTCTCTTTATCACTAAACTATGGGCCAGATATTATGCAAGTATTTTCTGCAAGCAACAAGGAAAGCAAATGTGCTGTGTTCACATTTCCATCACAAGTCGGAGAAAAGCAAAACAGATGATACAGTCACAATTGTCACAGCAAAAAAGTATTGTAACTACTTTTGATATAATTAAAGGACACAGATGTTTATAATGCAAAAGCAAGACTAAACCATGAACGTTTTTTCATCCTCTGACTTTGAGAACTCAGATTTCTAAAGCATGTGAGCTTTAAAACCTGTCACTTTTTAATGAATGCAAATCGAAAAGCACAGCTTGGTGGCATATGTCATTAGAAGCAAACACACTTCACATTCACTGCATGAGATAAAAATAAAATAAAAGCAAATATCTTGTTTTCTTTATGTTTAGTTCCAAAGCATTCATCCCCATCAATGATCAAAGCACGCTGTACACCTGAATGCTTTTTCAAAATGGATAATAAACATTTTTCTTAAAAAGCTATAATAATATAATTAGATTTGCTGTAGAACAGTACAGACATCAAGTCACTGATTATCATGCATCACACATTATCATGCATCACGCATTATAAGACTAAATCTGAGGGAGAAAAAATACCCAGGTGCATTGTAGGTAAATTCAAATTATGTAACAAAATAATTAACATTTATTATCTATAACAGGCGGCACGGTGGCTTAGTGGTTAGCACGTTCGCCTCTCAGCACTAGGGATTCCCGGTTCGAATCCCCATCTGGGTGGAGTTTCCATGTTCTCCCCGTGTCTGCGTGGGTTTCCTCCGGGTTCTCCGGTTTCCTCCCACAGTCCAAAAACATGGAACAAGTTAATTGAGTTCTCAAAATTGCCCCCTGTAGAGTGTGTCTGTGTGAGTGAGTGGGTGCCCAGCGATGGATTGGCGCCCTGTCCTGGGTCTGTCTGCCCAGCGCCCGAGACGTTCTCCCCTGGATGGGCATGGGGAACCCCACCGCGACCCTAATAGAGGATAAGCGGAAGATAATGAATGAAAAATTATCTATAACTGGGCCATTCTCTTATGCCAGTATATACTATATGCTCAAATCGAATTGAACATTTGACTAACTTCTATAGAAGGTCCCTAATGATTAATTGGAAATTTGGTTGATAGTCCAGTACTTTAACCATGATTGCTGGTGGCAGACCTGTTGGTTTAATTATCTATGAAAAAAAATGTATCGTTCTTTGATTTTAATACACACCAGTCAATGGGTAGCATGAAGGCATAGTTGTTAGTATTTTGTTAGTTGTTAGTATCCTAACTCACAGCTACAAAGTCCGGGATTTGATTTGACATACAGATGAGTTGAGTCCTTTTTGTGTGGAGAAAAAAGTTGGGCCAAACAGGCGGCATTCAGAATATTCGGTTAAATTTACTTAAATGGCTTTGGACTGTGAAAGGAGACCCACAGTTCACCATGCCTGGGATTTGGACACAAGACTTAAGATAAATTATTGCCTAATCATACACACAAAAACATTGAACATGCTTTTATTTTCTGTATTCTTTTTTTGAGACTTTCTAGGTTTACAAATTACACCTACAGGAGCATTTATGATATTTCATTCTAAGTCGGTTCTCTTTTTTAATTATAACGGTTTCCACTCATCTGGGGTTGCTTTGCACAATATATATGTGTTTTCCCAAAGAGCATCTGTGAAGCCAGACACTGTTTGAGGATGAGAAACTGACTTGCTATCTCCATTGTAGTTTATCTCATATTTGTTTGATGCGGCTAAGGTCAGAGCTCTCATCAAGTTTTTCAGTACCAGACTCATCCAACTATGCATTTCTGGACCTTGCTTTCTGCACTGGGGCACAATCTTTTATACTTGTGGTCAAAAGGACTAAATAAAATGCATGAATTATATGATTAAGATATGTATTCCATTATTTTTACTTTGTTCATATAGTGTATATAAAAGTCTTAAAACTCAAAATTATAGATCTAAAAATCTATGCAAACCCTGTTGGTGCCAAAGCAGAGACAAAAAATTAATAGCCAACTGAGGTATACTCATAATACTTCAGGGTAAGAAACCCTGGAGCCTAAAGAAAGGCTTGTACTCTAATAAATAATAATATGATGTTGATATCAGCGATGGATTGGTGCCCTGTCCTGGGTCTATCTGCCCAGCACCTGAGACGTTCTCCCCTGGATGGGCATGGGGAACCCCACCGCGACCCTAATAGAGGATAAAGCGGAAGATAATGAATGAATGAATGATGTTGATATTGATTACATAATGTTTGTTTTAATTATGGGTAAGGAACCTGAAAACTTGTAAAATTTAACTGAAGGAACAGGTTTGTCATGTTGCTTCTTGCAGCTCTCAATATAGTTTTTCATATGTAGCCTTTATATGTAGCCCACATTTTTAACCCACTTTAAAATAAAAATTTGAAAATTGCATACATATATAATGTACATTTAATTACACAAATCTTTGTTTATGCTATTTTTTCTTAACCACAATGCTTAGACAGTGTCTGTTATACATATATCGATGTAAAACATTAATATTTAATATTAATAATTAATTATTATTATTAATTAATAATTATTGTAAATTAAAACTCTTCTAAAACAACACTGCATTTCAGTGTCCAGCTAATTTTTATCCAAACCTTCCTCTCCTCTCCTCAACAAAATTTCAGTTTAGAGGTCACAAGGGGATTTGCTAACCCGCTTCTGTTCATGTGTGCATCTCAAAACAACTTCAGTCTGTGAGATTGTTTTGATGCAAGGCATGTATTCACCGAGTTACAGGTTTTCTCCCTGGAGAATCAAAACTGCCTCCTCTTATTCTGGCAAAGTGAAACGGTTCATTCTGTGTGCTGGTGCTGCTATGGAAACAGCAGGTATATGCCACCAGGAATTCACTCTGTGTGACTTTAAGCTTAAAATGAATGTAATTTCCAACTATCTCTACTGTCAGGGTATCAGAGCTTCTTTTTTTTTTTTTTTTCGTTGTCTTATACTTTTGTTATGTTTTTAAGCCACAGGAATCAGAGTGCATCAAATGTTTTCATTCATCCAGATAATTTTAGCTGTTTAGCAACTTAAATGACTAAACCCACAAAAGCAATAAACCCAATACTAGTTCAGATTAAAACAATATGGCCATACTATTTTGATGTGTTACTTGTTAACACATCTTTAAATAGAAATAGTATATATATATATATATATATATATATATATATATATATATATATATATATATATATATATATATATATATATATTTATTCATTCATTCATTCATTCATTATCACCCGCTTATCCTCTATTAGGGTCGCGGTGGGGTTCCCCATGCCCATCCAGGGGAGAACGTCTCGGACGCTGGGCAGATAGACCCAGAACAGGGCGCCAATCCATCGCTGGGCACACACTCACTCACACAGACACACTCTATATGGGGCAATTTTGAGAATTCGATTAACTTGATTCATGTTTTTGGACTGTGGGAGGAAACCGGAGAACCCGGAGGAAACCCACGCAAACACGGGGAGAACATGGAAACTCCACCCAGATGGGGATCGAACCGGGAATCCCCAGCGCTGAGAGGCGAACGTGCTAACCACTAAGCCACCGTGCCGCTATATATATTTATATATATATATATATATATATATTCATTCATTATTATCTCACGCTTTGTCCTCTATTAGGGTCGAAATGGGGTTCCCCATGCCCATCAAGGGGAGAACGTTTCGGGCGCTGGGCAGATAGACCCAGGACAGGGCGCCAATTTATCGCTGGGCACACACTCACTCACACACACACACACTCTTTATGGGGCAATTTGGAGAACTCAATTGACTTGATCCATGTTTTTGGACTGTGGGAGGAAACAGGAAAACCCGGAGGAAACCCACACGGACACGGGGAGAACATGGAAACTCCACCCAGATGGGGATTCAAACCGGGAATCCCTAGCACTGAGAGGCGAATGTGCTAACCACACACACACATATATATATATATATATATATATATATATATATATATATGCTGTCTTTGTAGATTATAAGCAAATATTTAATTATAAGTAAAGGCTGTTTTCACTGTTTTTAGCAATAGCCATCAGTCAATAAAGGCTTTTGGATTAAATACCTATAATCTGTTAGTTTTAGTCAGAATGGATAAATGGATGAGTGTTTTTTCTACAGAAAAATGTGTTTGTGTAAGAAAAAGCCATCTGTAAAGCTATAGAAGTGGTGGCAGCTGCCAGTGATAAAAGACTGAACTGATAAGCTCTGGATCTTAATGGATTCTGCAGCTGCTGTTTGCAAGTAAATAGACACTTGACACGTTCACATATGCACTGTCTGATACTGGAAACAAAAGATATCTCCTGCAAACAGTCAGCAGTGTGGTCATATAAGTATGGCTCACATGATGTTGCAATCAATTGTACACTGCCTGACCAAAAACTGCTCCCTTTTTAAATTTCTGAGGGTGAAGATCGTGGGTTAGTTCAGGTCTATACACAAATGAAATAAACTCAATTACCAACAAATAGGTTGATTGATTTTCAATACAAAATTTCAGAAAGAACAATTTATGCAACTTTAAATTGCAATCATGCTAAATGTGTTTAAAAACAATTGTATTACAACCAGGCACAACATTATGACCACTAGTAGGTGATTTGAATAACATTGATAATTTCTTCAATGCACCCGTTAGGTGTGATGTATTAAGAGGCAAAAAAAAAAAAAATTATCCTCAAAGGATAAAAGGATTATTGTCCATCACTGAAAGTGCCAACAAAGGAAGAGTAATGGAAAAGGTGGCCTTTTTCCAATAATCTTTCTATTTCCAATAATCTTTCAAAAATATTATTGTTTGCTTTTATATTACAAGAATGACTGGGTGTGTTTGCATCATGTACCTGGCACCAGGAACCAACATGCCTTATGGCGAAATGCTGCTTTGGATAAGGTTCTGTTGGAAACCCTTGGGTGCTATCATCCACGTGCGCATTATTTTGACATGTACCTTCTACCTAGGCATTGTTGCAGACCATCCTTACATTGAAACAATAGCCCATGAGAACCATGATTTTTCTTTCCATGGTTATTGTTGCCTGAAAACAAAGAAAAATGTTTCAGGAATGGTTTGAGGAGCACAACAATGATTTTAATCTGTTGATTTGACTTCAAATGTCCCTGATCTCAAACCTATTGTGTGTCCGTAGGATGTGCTGGACAATTTTTTTTTATAAAGACACCATCTTAAAACTTATGGGAGTTAAAGAGTCTGCTGATAACATTTTGATGTCAAACACCCAAACATGCTTCCAGGAGTCTAATCGCGTTTATGCCTTGATAGGACAGACCTGTTTTGTCAGTAAAAAGGGGAAAAGCAAAATATTATGAAGAAAGTCATAGTGTTATTCAGTGTGTGTCAACTTTTGAGTTACATTGCCAAAGTGAAATAAACACATTACTACTCTGACTATAGCTACAACCTTTTCGAGTTCATCTGTTATCATCTAGATGAACTAGATTCTTGCTAGATTCTTGCATGTTAGCTACATGCTAACATGCAACAATTTAACACTGATAATAGTGGGTGCACATGCCAATGTGTGAATTTGGAGAGTTTTATTTTACCTGTTGTACTGTATTTGTGGACATAAAAAAATCTTAAAGCCATATGTGTTGTGTTGCAACTTCATACATTTCTACAAATGTTCATTAATCTGTTCAGTTTTTAGACTGTATCTTCAGTTGCGAATAGTTCCTTTAGTAACAAGGAGTATGCAGGTGCAGGGAGTATTCAATAGAAAAAGAAAAAAATAGAATAAGTTGCCATAGGTTTTAATTAAGATTGATATTTTATTGATAAATCTTACAATCACAAAATCTGAAAAGCATACGACCATATACTCCCTGACCAAACTCTTCCTAAACATTTGTTTCTAAAAAGATAACATTTTCAATTCAGAACCAGGACCATATATAATCACATGAATCAGCAGCACTAGCAGGATGGCATGCTTAATGTATGATGTAACAATGTTGCAGTTTAACACTCATTGAGATATAATTTTAAATTTGCTTGGTCACTAGATCACATTGGGTTAGCATCATATGCATTTGCACTCACATTGAACCCCATCTACTCTGTATTAAACATTTTGTCCAAGAGGTGCTTCTTTATACAGTATTAACATATTGTATTTTTTTGTAATTGTTTTTATTATAAATGGGTATTTAATTATGTATTTATCACTTAATTATTGTGTATTTGCTATAAGCTCATCAAAAAAACTTGCATTTAGGGTAAAGGGTGAATAATTGTTTTTATTTCATTTTTTCTATTTGTATATACTTGTACTCCGAGTGGCACGATGGCTTAGTGGGTAGCATGTTTGCCACTAAGTGCTAGGGATCCAGGTTCAAACCCTGATCTGGGTGGATTTACATGTTCTCCCCATGACAATGTATGTTTCCTCCTGTTTACCGGTTTCATCCCACAGACCAAAAACATATATTCAAGGTAAATTGAATGCTCTAAAAGATTATAAATAAATAAATAAATGTATATACACTCACCTGCCATTATATTGGTAACACCTCTTCAGTTCTACACTCATTGTCTGTTTTTTTTTTTTTTTTTTTTTCAATTTCACTGATCAATTTCACTGATACAATTACAGACTGTAGTCCATCTGTTTCTCTACATACTTTGTTTGATTTAGCATGTTCTCTGATGATCAGGACCCTCACAAACGAGGAATTAGCATTATAGTGGTGGATGATTCTCAGTAGTGTAGTGATATTGACATGATGTGTGTTAGTGTGTGTGTTGTGATGGTGTGAGTGGATCAGACACAGAAGTGGCCTCCTCAAAATAATATAATTGTAAATTGAAAGTTAAATAACAAATGCTATAGTAATATCTGAAAACATGATAGCAAAATAAAGTCTGTTGACTATCAGAGTTAAAAGAAAAGAGTAAGGTCAATGTCACACTCGCTTACCTCGGTATGAACGGCTGCGCAACGGAAGCGCAAAGCGGAAGCGTTTTAACGCGCTGAAGGGAGCCAGGCACACGCAGGTAGCGGAGAATAAGGTTTTATTAAAGGTGTAGGAACACCTGAAAACAAAGAGGTAATACAACGCAAGCTGACATAAAAATTACGACTTGCATGGAGTTAGTGGAACACCGGAAATAAATATCAAACAAACCAATAAACAACAGGTTAATTAACTAAAATGCTGAACACAAAAAGAAGTTAATTAACCTAAAACAAAGGAACAGGTGCCAAAGGCAGTTACAGTGAATCATATACTATACATCAAAGTTTTAACCATTATTCCAAAAAACTGTTGCATACACTAGTTACAAATGCTAAACATTCAATGCACACCACTTCAGGCATAAGTTCGCAGACACAGCTTCAGCTAGGGAGCCTTTTATGTGTTCATTAATTTTTTTAATTACATTAAAAATTGTTTTTGTTACTTATCTGAAAAATAGGGAATTCTGTGAATTCTGATCAGTGTACAAAAAAACCATAGGATATTGGCTATTGAGATTAACTTTAAACTGTTGCAAAGCTAAAAGCAATGCCAAGGTCTCCTTCTCAAATGTGCTATAACACAATTGACTTTTATTGAACTGTTTGGAGTAAAAGCACAACAGATGATTGATTCTATTACTGTCTTCCTGAAACAAAAATGCTCTAGCTCGAGTATCACATGCGTCCACTTCAAGTTTAAAAGGATGAATAAAGGATGAGCAGCCAGGACTGAAGCACTACACAACACACTCATGTTTGATTAGGTAATTTAAAAAATCTAAATTTGGAATAGTGTACAAAAAACAAGGTAGTTAAAGACTATTTTTCCCCTTATATATTGGTTTCTGTGCTCTTGACCCACCTCTCAGCATTGAATTGTCACTTGGTCAAATTCAAATTTAGCCAGATCAAAGGTCTTTATAGCCTGGTATAAATGCTAAAGATGCTTATTAAGCTATCAATGTGTTAAGCCCATGTGGAAGTATACACCACCACATCATATAAGTATGCAACGCAATTGGGCAATGATTGGACATATTAGTGTTCCAAAAGTAGCCAGTGCTTTATGCATACTAAAAATCATAACTGAGTACTGCAAGTAAAAATGCAGGAGTGACAAAAGCAGAAACATCAGAAGCACTGGTAGTTAAAGAGATATGTCATTGTTCTTTTAGCAATCTATCTATCAGCAAATCTATAAAGTCATCACTGAACACACTATTAGCCCTCTATTATGGGCAAGGAATAAGAATCAACGACAGTGATGACTTGTCTGTACCCAGAAAAAATGGCATATGACATTGGAACCATGAGGTATGGGGATATCCATGGGAACAAGGGAACGTCAATGCATGCTTTACCACATAATTTTGTCTGCATATACGCACATTTGACAGGATTCACACTGAAAGTTTTGTTTAATGGTCACTTTCTTTCCAATGTTTAAAGACATTATTTTGTCAGGGTACATCAGTTGGAAGGTTTGTATATTCCCCAAACAAGAATTTTAGTTTAGCATAGCCATTGTGGGAAAATGCTGCAGAACAGAATTCAGCTAAAGTAACAACTCTGTTCTGTACATGAGCAGATAAGACAGAAACATAAAAAAGCATTACCAATTGAACACACCAGACACACAGTTTTAGACACCACATTAACCAAGGCAGGCTTAGAGTGGAAGCAGATTCAAGCCATGATCTCATTTCACCTTCATGACTTATATAATGTTTAAACCTATTAACATGGCAAACACTTTTATTGGACATTACAAAATTGACATGAGTCCATATCTTGTAGACCTCACATGACCCTGAGAATTTAGCATGCAATTCAGAATCAGCCACCGGCAACAGAATCAAAAACTTAGACACAGGCTTTGCAAATTTATTTAAAAGCCTTTATTTTAAAGCATGCTTTCATGCAACATTTTCCTTTATAATTTGTGTAATCGATAACAGTAAGCCACCCTGGCTCAGAAAAAAAAATCAAAAATAAAAATTAGTTGATAGAATAAGACTTGTATGTATCCATCCATCTATCCATTATCTTCCGTTTTATCCTCTACTCTGGTCGCGGGGGGTTTCCCCATGCCCATCCTGGGGAGAACGTTTCGGGCGCTGGGTAGATACATTCAGGACAGGCCACCAATCTACCGCTGGGCACACACTCACTCACACAGACACACACACAAACACACTCTATATGGGGCATCCATCCATTATCTTCCACTTGTCCGGGGTTCGGGTCACGGGGGCAGCAACCCAAGTAGGGAGACTCAGACCTCCCTCTCTTCTCTCTTCTTCAGTATCCCTGCATAGATTTTGCCAGGGAGGCTGAGGAGTGTAATTGGAACGCGCCCTCTGGTCCCCCTTTTTAAAAAGAGGCACCACTACCACCCCCATCTGCCAATCCAGAGGCACTGCCCCCAATGACCATGTAATGTTGAAAAGGCATGTCAGCCAAACCCACCCCACAACATCCAGAGCTTTGAGGAACTCAGGATGGATCTCATTCACCCCTGAAGCCCTGCCATCAACGAGCTCTCTAACAACATTATCAACTTCAGCCCCAGTGATGGATAAGCCTCCTCCCGGGTCTTCTGACTCTACCTCCACTCTAGAGGGCATATTGGTGGGATTGAAAAGGTCCTTGAAGTATTCCTTCTACTGCATAATGACGTTCCCAGTCAAAGACAACAATGCACCATCTCCACTATATACTGTGTTAGTGGCACACTGCTTTCCCCTCCTGAGTCACCTGACAGTTTGCCAGAATCTTCTTGGAGCCGACCAAAAGTCATTTTCCAAGGCCTCACTCTTCCCACACCTGGGTTTTTGCCTCTGCGACGAACGGCGCTGTAAATCGCCTGGCCTGTCTGTACCGGCCAGCTGCTTCTGGAGTACCACAGGTCAATCATGCCTAATATTCTTCTGCTTGACGGCATCCCTCACACGGGGTAATCACCACCGTGTTCGAGGGTTACCGCCACAACAGGCACCAACTACCACAGCTCCTGTCTGCTGCCTCAACAATAGAGGAACGGAACATGGCCCATTCAGACTCAATGTCCCCTACCTGCAGGGGAATGTGGTTGAAGCTCTGACGGGGGTGAGAGTTGAACAAAGGGTTCTTCTGCCAGACGTTCCCAGCAAAGGTCTCACCGCTCCAGGTCTCACTGTCATTGTCCACATGAGCGTTGAAGTCCCCCAGTAGGACAACAGAGTCTCCAGGAGGAACACTTCCCAGTACCCCCCCCCCAGACTTTAAGAAGGCTAGGTACTCTGAACTGCTATATGGGGCAATTTGCAGAATTCAATTTACTTTGAATCCATATTTTTGGACTGTAGAAGGAAACCGGAGAACCTGGAGGAAACCCACGCGGACACAGGGAGAACATGGAAACTCCACCGAACCGGGAATCCCTAGCGCTGAGAGGCAAACGTGCTAACCACTAAGCCACCGTGCTGCCGTTGTATGTTTATATGTAGTTTATTAATTTCAAAAACAATAATGCATCTCATTATTTTATTTATATGATTTATGAAACAACATGTAATGGAAAATTATTAAATTTCAATTAAAAAAAATTAAATAAAAAAGCCACTTTTTAAAAACCAATATTCCAAACCCACCCAATGTTCATGTTTTACAGTTACACTTGTAGTGTAATACTTATATTAAAAGACAGGTTTGCATTAAGGAAAAGCTAGAATCCTTCTTACAATGTTTAGATGAATACAAGAGAATCATACCTTTTACTGCTGAGGATGTCAATGCCAATATGGAACATATGCTATAAAGCATGTGAATCGGATGCTCATGCTCATCAGGGGTCTCAAACTCAAATTACCTGGGGGCTACTAACCAGGCTGTGTTATTGATGAGGGGCCAGATTAAAGAATTCCAACAAAAAGCAGCGGGAAAATGGAAAATCAACTATTTATATAAAAACTGTACGCATATTGTAATTCACATCCACCTTGCCTTCTGTACCTGCTATTCCACTTCCTGCCATTGGTGGCGCTCGGAGTTCTTCTTCAGAGTTCTGATTACTAATTCCTGTGTATCTCTCTATTAAACTGTTCGGTTGAGTTGGCTGTTTGCATCTGATCTTCGGTAATGCGCTTCCCTGCTACATTGTGTTCTATGGATTACCTCACTGGAGAGTTCGGTTTCCCGGGTGTCAGCGATCATCTTTATCGCGTTACACGATCAGTACGTTTACTGGGGTTTGAGTGCTATTTTTAATAAACCATTGACTGTTATACTGTCCATCGACTTTGGCTTTGTTCTGAGTACAACCCATTACATGTAGAGACGTGCAGCTTACGAGTGGGTTGGGCTTACGCAGCATTGCCTGGCGCTAATCACCAGGCAACGCAGCTTAAGCACAAAAATAAAGACAACCCACAGACACACAAACACCACATTACAAATTAAGATAAAATATAAAAAAACATAATAATGCATAAATAATTAAATTAAATTGCAGGCCAGATTATAATAATTATTATTATTATTATTATTATTATTTTTAATGCTTATTTTGTTAACCCGGTAGGGGCCGTATAAGACTGCATCTGCCCTTGGGCCGGCACTTTGAGACCCCTGCTCATGAGACATCATTGCCTAAAATAAGAGTAGGATTTTTGGTGCAAGGAGGGTGCGAAGAGAAGAATGCATTATACTTTTTCAAATCTTGGGTGCCCAAACTATTTAACCGTTTATCTTTTGCAAATTTTCTCTGTATCAAGTAGTGCAATGACAATCCTATTTGGATTTCTGTTACAAATCGAAGCAGATCCACAGTGCACTGGCTCAGTTTTTCACAGGTTTAGGACACATAATGAAGATGATGATATGTGTAAAAGAAAATGCAAAACAATGCATCTTGTTGCATAACACTATGTTGTATTTATATAAATATTTCACTGAAAATCAAAAAAGGGCAGATTTAAATTAATAGCTGTCAGAGAAGTGTGCCCTAGGCCAGTGGTGCTCTGCCCTATTAATATGTAGCATCCCTAATAAACAAGCAAAAAAGCAAGCAAAATAAAGTTATGGGCACCATTGTGCAAAAAATCTCACAAACTGTCCTACAGCAGTAAATGTTACGTTTGCAGGTAGCAGATAATGAATAAAGGTTTATTCTAAGATTTAGCAGGACACCAAAGAGACAAGCACCACCGCCTAAAATGTTCTCCCCTGGATGCACTCCCCCCCCCCCAACTATCATACAAATTGTATTTAAGGAAGCCTCTTACTGTACATGTTGAACAGTACAAAAAATGCATTTTGCTATGTGGTATATTAGCACTGTGTATTATGTTAAAATGGCTGAACATACTATGACATTATGTTTAGGACATCTGGGCTGGAGTGAGTGACACATGAGCAATGTTGTATGTGTAGCATCTGTGGACATTGGTTTATGCAATTATGCATGCTCACAATGTGTGTTTTTTGTTTTCCTTCCAGCCTCAAGCATTCCTTTGTTGTGGATTCCCATGAGGACTGTTCTTATTCTGTCAATAGTGATAAGTTTGTTTCAGGTGAATTTGTTGAGCTGTGAGTACATGTTCTTAGCAGGTGCATTGTTTAAAGACAATCTTAAAGCTAAATATAGCTGCAAGTAGCAATGAGGGGGACAGAATTTGTTAAACTGTTGAATAACTGCAAAAATACTACACATTTTCTGAAGCCATACTTATGTGACTAATTTAGATTTTATTTATAGAAGACATGATTTGTTTTGCCAGTACCTTAAAAGGAGGGTGTATGGTGTATGTGGTATGACTCTAGATTTTCTTGTGCATGTTCTTTAGTGTGAAAAATCTGACCTTAATACAGATTTTGGCCTAATTTACATTTTACATACCTTGCATAGCAATCACACCTTAGACTTAACATATTTGCTACTAACACACACAAAAAGATTTCAATCTGAAGCAGTACACCATTTTGAAGATGTGCTTGTGAAGTTAATTTGGCATTCTGACACTATATTGCATCTGGAACACTGTGGCGATTGTTCCAACAGCTTTGAAAAACTTTTCTGCTATTTCATTATTAAGATGCAAAGAAATATGTACTATTTCATTTCGACCTGTATTCATTTTCTTGACATATACCTCGGATTGGTCTGGCATACACAGAAATTCTCACATTGTTAGTTGTGACACATTTTGGATTTTTTGCCATGTGAAAAGAAACCAATAAGAAAATGCTTTATGTTTAACGCTTTAACTGATTTAGACCAAAACAAATAGGTGTAAAACACAATGAAAAAGAACCCTTTATAGACAGAAAACTATTTTTTAATAATACATATAAATAACTAAATCTGATAACATAACTTTACTAAAACATATTGTGTACATTGTCTAAAATAGTTGCAATATTAAGCTATCAACAATCCAGTCTGTCCCACCCTCAGGACAATAAAGATGATGCAAGCCCTATTTACTGTTTTCATATAATAAGAACTGTTTCTGCTAGAAAAAGCTAATTCAGGTTTTAAAATCATAAAAGTATAAAACAACTTTTTTTTATTATTACCACCTCTATATTATTATATTATTCATTCATTCATTATCTCCCGCTTATCCTCTATTAGGGTCGCGGTGGGGTTCCCCATGCCCATCCAGGGGAGAACGTCTCGGGCGCTGGGCAGATTGTCCCAGGACAGGGCGCCAATCCATCGCTGGGAACACACTCACTCACACAGACACACTCTACAGGGGCAATTTTCAGAATTCAATTAACTTGATCCATGTTTTTGGACTGTGGGAGGAAACCGGAGAACCCGGAGGAAACCCACGCAGACACGGGGAGAACATGGAAACTCCACCCAGATGGGAATTCGAACCGGGAATCCCTAGCGCTGAGAGGCGAATGTGCTAACCACTAAGCCACCGTGCCGCCCTATTATTATATTCGTCTGGTAAAAATTTCCTGTTATCGGATTAAGATGAAACTTTGAACAATTGCTCCTCACAAATAAATAAATTAAAAATGTACCAATTAAATAACTAATTAGTGGTAATTAATAAATTTTGTTTTCTATGAATAAATTGCCCATTTTCTACTAAATTTTATAATTCACATGCAATGATTTTTTTTTTTAGGATAAAGTAAATTAACACAATATAGGGATGTTTTTTTAAAAACTATTTTTCAAAAGATTTTGATTGTCATATGCTAAATTCATTCTGAGATTTGTATGTTGAAAGAGACAAGCAGGGATGGTGCAAGTTAGAGTGGAGAAATGTGCGGGATGCGGTAGCTCAGTGGTTCTCAAGTTAAAGTGGAGAAATGTCAATAGCAATCAATAGCTAAGAATATTATTCTTAGCTATTGATATTTAAATAATCATACATCTGTGTCTTTAGTAAATAGAGATTAATCTATAAACTCTTAAGCATTCAAATTTAAAAACTAAAAATATTTTTTTACAAGTCAAAATCCTTCCTTGAATGTCGGGGACAAATACCTATAATTGCTATGCATGCATGGGAGCCAGTACATTTCCTAAAAAAACAAAAACAAAACAAAATAATATGTACAGTATATATATATATATATATGGAAAGCTGAAAGAAAGCATAAAATAACCTAAATGTTAGAACAAATAATACACATATTTTATATAAAAGTTCACCAGTCCTCCAATTTATTATTTCTAATTAAAAAAACTTACATTACATTGATATTTTTCTAGATTTTCTAGACTTTTGTTGGAATAGTTGGTGAGAACATGGAAACTCCACTCAGATTGGGATTCGAACTGGGAATCCCTAGTGCTGAGAGTGCCACTGTGTCCCCCTAGTATATAATATAGTATAAAAAAATATAAGTAGAAAGCAGTTTTGTCTTCTGACATGACTTCTTAATAAAATTGTCTGTACTGTACACCAATAGGAAAATGGTATGGCACAAATGTTGATCTTTATTGTCTCAGGACACTTATTTGTAATTTTCACTTAGAAATGTCTAAATGTATCATTACTAAAAGTACCATTTGTATAAATTTATTTTACACAAATAAGTTGCAAGAACATAATAAAAGTGTACTAACTTGATGGTTAGGGCCAAGCTAGTTTTAGTTTAACCTTATTTAATGATCAGAAAAAAAAACACATGCCAGTGAATATGAAGAATTTATTAAAAATTTGAAAAATTTTATGTGTACATGGAGAATATGTAGAAGATTCTAAAGCATTTTTACATTCATTCATTCATTTATTATCTTCTGCTTTATCCTATATTAGGGTCGCGGGGGGGTCCCAATGCCCATCCAGGGAAGAACGTCTCGGGCGCTGGGCAGATATCCCCAGGACAGGGCGCCAATCTATCGCTGGGCTCACACTCATACACACAGACACGCACACAAACGCACTCTACATGGGGCAATTTGGAAAACTCAATTGACTTGATCAATGTTTTTGGACTGTGGGAGGAAACCGGAGAACCCTGAGGAAACCCACACGGACACTCGGAACATGGAGAACATAGAAACTCTGAGAGGTGCTGAGAGGTGAACGTGCTAACCACTAAGCCATCGTGCCGCCCAGCATTTTTACAGTTGTATAAAATGCAGACATTTGCCGCATAAAGTATTAAAAAAAAATTTTTAAATAAAATCTGGGGACCCATAAATATTTACTTTAAATGTTCTACATTCACCTGAGAAACATTCACCTTTAGTTTGTCCTCTTTTTTAATGTAGTAGGATTTACTTTTATTTAAAACATTATATGCAATACAGAAGTAGACTGATATTATACAAACTAGCTATTTTGCATTTGTCCATGTTTGCAAAATGTTGTTAGATGAGACAAGCCCTGTTTACTGAGCAACACAATTCTATTGTCAGAAAATTCTAAGCTAAAATGATATTTGCAGTTTTATATGAAAAAATAATAAATAAATTTATAAAACAAAACATAAAATACGTTTTACTCACCCAGAGCAAATCTGCTGAAGCCAATGGGGATTTTTGTTTTCACTGTGTCCAGCAATGGGTAAATTGATTACTGCTTGCGGGCCATTTTTCTTTTCAATGGATCCATCAAGACCTACTGCTTTCTGCCAGGTCGGACAGGCAATATGCACACCACTGAATACAAACAGCATGGTTTGTGTTATAGCAGAGGCATGTTTATATATATAAAGGACAAACCTCAAAACACAGCTCCACAGATTTCACAGATTTTTGCGCCCTGCCAGTCCCCTATGTCTGCTGCTTGCCCCTGTTGTAATGAACTGCCATATTTAGTTAAATTTCTAGGATGGAGGCAACATGATTCTTACTATAGCCCTCTGCTACTAAATCCTTTTTTTTCCTCACCTAAAACTCCTTTGCCATAGTTAATAGTTATTTTTTTATTCCATTTACTTTTGAGCTATTCTTAGAAGTTGTTTTGCCATCAAGCTTGTTCAATTGCAAGAGGATTGGACAGACCACAGCAGCGTTTGTTATATGTTTCCTCATTGAATAAGATTTGGTTCAGGTGGTCACCTAATCAGAAGCACATTAAGTAGGTAGGTAGGTAGGTAGGTAGGTAGGTAGATAGACAAATAATAATTACACCATATACACCATAATAAGAATTAAAAATTGCAAAGCCCACTTGCCTATTTTCCTGTCAGCGTTGCCCGTTTTTCACTTGACACTTCTGCAACAGTCTCAATTAGCAGAATCATTTAGTGTTAAGCACATGGGCAAAAAATATCAGTAGATCAGTAGAATAAAGTTCTTCTCTAACCTAAGCACATTTTGTCTGCTAGTTTATAGAAAAATACATCCTAATGAAAAGAAATTTATCATGAAGCAGGGCAGTGATCCAAAACACACTGCCAACCCAACAATGGACTGCATCTTGGGGAATAAGTGGAACGTTTTAAACTAGTCATGTAAACCAGATATTTACCTCCTAAAGAAGAGTCTGCAGGTAAAAATCCTCAAAACAAACAACAACTGAAACAAGCTGTGATGTATGCCAAAATGCTAAAAAGTTTTTATGCTGTATTTGTTTGTAGGCTTGCAGGCTTGATGTAGTTTCAAGTATATTTTTTATTTTATTTTTAAAAGTAAGAAATATATAATCAAATATTGAGTATTACTACATGTAATGTACTTTAACTTATGTGTTTTAATATTTTGGTAGCCTACAAATTTTTAATATAAAATGTTACATTCTATATATTTTTTTAATATCAAGGGGAATAAATTAATTTCAGATTATCTTATTATACTTATAGTTTGATCTGAAATGCAAATGTCTTTATTGCAAAGCAAAAACTAATGAAACATACACAAATTCCCAGTACATTTGGAGAGGACTATATATTTCTTCCCATGACATGATGTGTACTGCATCATAAGTCAATTACTTTCAGAGGCAGGAGATATATGGTGTGACTTGAATGATATTAACAAGAGCAGATGTCTGACGACACAATACATACACCTGCATCAAAGAAATGTACTATTTTTCCACTTTAATGGCAAAAAAACATCAACACTCACCTTGGAAAAGACAAATGACCAAAGGAGCTTTTGTGGTTTTTTTCTTATTTATTTATTTATTTTATGTTTATTATTATTTTTTTATGCATAAATTAGCACATCTGGCCTGTCTTTGCATAAAGAAATGGGTGATAAACTAAAATGTATACTTTGGGATATCACGTTGAAAACTAATGTGACATACATATATCAACATACTATATATATATATATATATATATATATATATATATATATATATATATATATATATATATATATATATATATATGTGTGTGTGTGTGTGTGTGTGTATGTGTATGTATTTTTTTATTTATTGTAAATATGCTTGTTGCAAAGGGTATATGGACAACTGCGGAACACGAAGTTTACTATTTTCATATTGTATAAGCAATAAAACTTGCTTATATAAAAAAAGCATAAAAAGAAAAAGCTTAAAATTTTAGAGTAATTATTCCAATAATGTTTGAAAAGAATTCACGACTTGGTGGGACTAGAGTGGTATTTTAGCCATTACCTGATTGATGACAAAAATCTAATTATTTCATAAAATTAGTGATGTGAAATGACCAGGTTCACTTTTTAAAAGATTTTGCACCCCTTTTTGGTGGATTACTTAAAAGACACATACTACTGTGCTGTGTCTATACAAGAGAATATTTGGCTTGTTATTGCTATTGCGTGTAGTCTGGTCTTTGATCACTCTCTGTAATTGAACTTGAAGGAAAAAATGGCATATGAAATATTTATTAAAGGTTTGTCGCATAACTCACCATAACAGAGAGTAAGTCAAATTTAGGTTTATTATGAAAAATATTTTGTCAGAAAAATCCAAGTAAAAACCAGATAAGCAGACCAAAGATCAGGGCAAACAATTTAAAAACACAATCTAAAACTAATAAATCAAAAACCAAAGCAAAAAAATAAATAAAAACAGAAGAAAAGAACATGATATATACAGTATATATATATATATATATATATATATATATATATATATATATATATATATATATATATATATATATATATATATATATATATATATATATATATATCGGAATTGTTTGTAATAGCCAAAAACAAGAATTGTAAAGATCCAACTTAAATATGTGCTTTAAATGTACAAAATTGCCACCAAGGACAAAATAAGAGTAACACAAGCCAAAGTACGTAAACTTTGCAAGTAAGGGGAGGAACTACCTGCAGTAGAAATGACAGCAGCATTGTTTGCACATATTAATATTAAACGTTTATTTGTCACTAAAAGTAGCAATGCATCAACTTGGCTGTCATTTGGTCAAGAAAAGCTTGCCATCATCTTGCAACACAAGTTATTGTGATATATAACATGCATTTATTTACATTTCTAACAGTACGGCACTGTAAAACATCTCAGTGTGATTTTTTTTTATGGAACAGCCATGGTATGGCACTCCTTTTAGATGTTTCAGAATAGTCATAACCATGAGTCTTATTAGCTCACATAATGGCATCAAAGTTAATTTGGTATCTGTAATCAGACTATGCAATGGTTACATATAAACAAGAAAATCAAATCTGTTACTATTCACACTCTCAACTGGCTCCCTGAAGCTGCCCACATTTTGTACAAGGCACCGACTCTGGCCTACAGGACAATCTCTGGATTTGCTCCCTCCCACCTTAACTCTATTTATTTTTTTTTAAGATACACCCTGACTTGTTAACTACACTCCACTAACGAATGTTGCCTGGTGATTCCATCACACCGTGGTGTTAATTCTCAATCCATATGGTGGAATGATCTTCCCAACTTCCCAACTGTCTGTAATGCCGAGGCATTCAGAATTTTCAAAAAACAACTCAAAACTCAGCTTTTCCAAATGAACTTGCTATGAAAAAATGTATGGTGAAGTTAGGCATTTAATGCATGCCATGCTTGTGCGGCTTCTAGGAACATTAACAAACCACTTTCTAAGACAAATTATTAACCACAAGACAAAAACCCTAATTCAAAAACTTTCATTAAATACACATCACTGATAAAGTATGTGATATGAGTGTGACAGTGACAAGCAGCTGAGATATTTAGATAACAGAGGGTTCTTGTGTATGATAAAATTTGACACTCCTTTATCTGGAAAATATGGTGCATTGCAAAACTGCATGGTAGATGCTATTGTTTACATGTTATTGAACTCTCTTGAACCTTTGTGATTTGAATGAGTGTCTCTTTACACTGGTCATATTTTCCTTGGATATCTGTATAGTTTAAGAAAAGCTCACATTTCACTTGAGTTTATAATTGCCTCAAGTTATGGTCTTTATACCAGTGTGACAATTGGTAGCTGGAAGTAAGCTTTTGCTGAAGTAAGCTTTTTTTTAGGACTCTGTGGAAGTGTGTTCTTCAGAATGGCAGGCATCAGCTGCTAGTCACAGTCGGTGGCTCAGTGCTTGGGGCAAGTATAAAAGTGGCCATTTCCTGTCACCAAGGAACTCTTACATGCCAAGCATTCTGCAGCTTCTCTTTCCCTCTGCCAGAGCTGGATAGTGTACAACTTGGCCCAGAAAAAGGAAAATATTGCTTACAGGTACATGAGTCACTGAGCAGCTTCTGGTTTATTCCTTTGAGCCCTAAACTTGCACAAGCCAGATGGAGTCTGTATTAGCCTTGGCTGGAATTACTATGTCAAGCAAAATACAGTTTTTGTCTTTTACTCACTTGCTGTCCTGCGGCTAAACCCCTACAATGTCAACTTATTTAATTTTTTACATATGTACTCAATTTACTGTCAGAGGGAAGAAAATTGAAGGACGAATAAATGAATAAATGAAAAATGATAGGATAAAATTTGTTGATATATATATATATATATATATATATATATATATATATATATATATATATATATATATATATATATATATATTTTTTTTTTTTTTTTTTTCCCTCCACTCTTTAAAATTTTCCACTGTTTGACTTCAACAGACTAAGCTGTTGTGTAAATGCTGTTTAAGCTAATTTATTAATTAAAATAGCTTTCAAAGCTGGGTCAGAAAAAATGACAGTTGTTAATCTTAGTTGCTTTAGTTTGATGTAGTTTTTAAATGTCTGAATAAATTTTGTAACTAGTAATTCATAAATTACAGTATAAAGTCGATTCCAACGCATATTAATTAGCCAAATGCATTAAAATGCCTTTACTAGGTAAATTTATTTATTTATATATTTTTTTCTACACTCTAAAATTTTCCACTGTTTGACTTGAACAGACTAAGCTGTTGTGTAAATGCTGTTTAAGCAAATTTATTGATTATAATAGCTTTTAAAGCTGGGTCAGTTGGGAAGACTTAGCAATATTCATTCATTCAAGTTCAAGTTCAAGTTCAAGTTATTTATTTATATAGCGCTTTTTACAACAGTACATTGTCACAAAGCAGCTTTACAGAATGAAAAGCCTTTAAACCCCCAAAGAGCAAGCCGAAGCGACAGTGGCAAGAAAAAACTCCCTTTTATGTTGTTATTCAAGGAAGAAACCTTGGGAGGACCAAGACTCAGTGGGGGACTCATCCTCCTTGAGCGGCCAGGCAGCAACAACAATGT
>JAFMOD010000378.1:2131332-2164168 GCA_019802435.1 Corydoras maculifer
TGTTTTTGTAATTACACTTATTGGAAGTAATTATCCATCCAACCATCCACTATCTTCCGCTTTATTCTATATTAGGGTCGCGGGAGGGTTCCCCATGCCCATCATATGCCCATCCTGGGGACACCGTTTCAGGCGCTGGGCAGATACACCCAGGACAGGGCGCCAATCTATCACTTGGCACACACTCACTCACACAGACACACTCTATATGGGGCAATTTGGAAAACTCAATTGACTCGATCCATGTTTTTGGACTGTGGGAGGAAACCCACGCAGACACAGGGAGAACATGGAAACTCCACCCAGATGGGGATTCGAACCGGGAATCCCTAGTGCTGAGAGGCGAACGTGCTAACCACTAAGTCCCCGTGCCGCCCAGAAGTAATTATAAACATTTAAATACGTTAAGCTTACTTGGAAATTAAAAAAATAATAATAATTTAATCATACATTATTGAAAACTTTTACTATTGCTAAAATATTGGGTTATGATCCTTATTTAAGCTTTAATAGGGCATATCATTATTACCATTCAGCTGTATTCAGGCATGTGATTGCTTCAAATAGAAACACTTAAACTTATCTTTCACTGGTTTATATCCTCCCTCTGCTCTTCACATTAGTGAATGAGCATTTCTTTCTTCTTGTTTTATTTATGTATTTATTTATTTTACGAAGCCATAATTACCCGTTGATATGGGATGTTTCTTTCAGGATGTAATTTTCCATTCAATGGCAAACCAGTAGAGGCACAGCATGAAATTACATTACAGTGTAATTTAGACCCTTCCAAGATAAGGGTGTTGGCAAATCAAAATGTGTTTATTTTGCTGCCATTGCTGGCTGAATGTTTTTAAATATATTTCAAGTGTGTCAAACCAAGTAGACATGACAAGAAATACTTTTGACATACTGATAGTAAGCTTACTAACTTTTACTAACTGTTGAAACAGTTTGCTCCTCGCATGAATCATCACCAACCCATTGCTTATAGCCAACAAACACATTATATGTAGTTTGTAAATGTTCTTTCAATGTTCCACCATATTTGTCATATACTAGTCATATGCCAAAGCTTCTCTTGGTTTCACCTTATATTTGGACATAATTATAAGCACAAAAAATAATATTTTAAAAATTTTATGAGTGATATTACAATTGGCAATATGATTACCTGTATCAATTATTAAATATGTAATATGTGTAATACATGTAATATGTACTGGCGATAGAAAGATCCTCAGTCTAATGGGCTGTGCCTGTGTCCATGTTTGTGTGTATATTAAGTTAAAAATCTAGTTGTATTATTTAATTGTGGCTAATAAGTCTTGTTAGTAGTTTAGAGTCCACTTGCATTCAGTTTTCAATAACTAAAATCAGTCATACTGGTGCCAAAACCTATGTTTAAATACCAGTACATAGCAATTAAAGCCTCACCATTATAATGCAATACACAAACACTGACAAGGCTGCACAAGGGCTGCATGCCAGCCAAAAGCAGTTCCAGGCACTGCTAGAAGCACAGATGAAAAATCGGTAGGTGCTGTGAGGTCTTGTCCAAACAGTGGATACTTTACACGGTAGCCATAAATAAGTGTCAATCAACCTGTTTCTTTAACCAATCAGATTAAGTAATCAATACCAGATTCTTCTAGAAGTCTAAGATTATGTCAGCATATTCTAGTCCTCCGATTTGTGAATACTTTTGATGAGCCAATTTAAACCTTTTTTTTTTTACTAGTAATAAACCTTATTATTACAAATAATTATTTCCATACTAAGTACACGTACTCAATGATAGTAATTGATGATACGTACTCAATGATAGTAATGGTTTACTACTGTATTTTATTTTTTTCCACATTAAATTGGTGTGCATATTTTTTATTGTGGCAAAATTATGCTGATAGTTCTCCTTTTATATCATTTTATATCACCATGAGCAGTCCTAAACCATTAACTGCAATTTAATGTTAAGATTTTGACGTACAATAACAGATAAAGCCAGTATGTACTGCCAAATTTGCCCAGCATGATATGTGAGATCAGCGAGTAAACCTTGGCATAAGCAGAACAAGTTGCAGCAATATTCTTCCCACATCATTCACAAATGAAATTCTTGGAAATGGCCTTATTTTTTTTTAGCTTATGAGAACTTTGAATGACTTTTTCATAAAATTTGAAATCAATCTGTTGCTATTTTCTCTGGGTTAAAATAGATGATGTGGCCTTAGGTATAAGTGTGGCCAAAATGGCAGAGAACAGAATTGTTACGATCCATAATCTCCACTTTGTTTGAAGCGTCTCTTTTTCAAATTCTATTAAATCCTGTCAAGGTATTTTTGTTAAACTAGATCAATGGGGCCAATCTGTACTCTATTCACAGGAATAAAATTATTAATAAATTTTATTGATTATAGATGTTGCTCCCCACAGTAAAAACATATTTTACTTTTGTTATTCTCATTTTGTTTTGATAACTAAACCATTAGTACACAAAAATCTAATGATACGTTAATTTTAAGTTTATTATTTTTAAAATATTTTTTTTTATTATTATTACTGCAATGCCAGAATTCTCTCAAACATAAAGACACTGTGTAACAGGTGCCTAGGGCCATCTATTATCTTCCGCTTTATCCTCTACTAGGGTCGGGGGGGGGGGTTCCCCATGCCCATCTAGGGGAATATGTCTCAGGCGCTGGGAAGATACACCCAGGACAGGGTGCCAATTTATCGCTGGGGACACTCTCACTTACACAGACATACACACGAACACACTCTATATGGAGTAATTTTGGAGAATTCATTTGACCTTGATCTATGTTTTTAGACTGTGGGAGGAAACCAGAGAACCCGGAAGCAACCCACACAGACAAGGGGAAAACATAGAAACTACACCCACGTTGGGATTCTAACCGGGAATACCTAGCACTGAGTGGCCAATATGCTAACCACTAAGCCACTGTGTCGCTCACCTGCTTTCTTTTTAAATTTAATTAGCTTGTTTTATCTTTCACCATTCAGTTAATTAACCTTCTTAATTCATTGGTTTGGTTTGTGCACGTGTTTAGGTGGTTTGTGTATTTAGTTCCGGTGTTCAGCTTCCTCCGTGCACGTCGTCACCTTAATGTCACCTTGTGTTTTGTTGTATCTTGTGTTTGGTATTCCGTCACCTTAATAAACCTGTTTGCTACTACCTGCTTGTGTCTGGCTCCCTTCAGCGTGTTGAAGCGCTTCGGTTCTGCTCGTTATATGCACAGCCGTTCCGTTAGAGGTAAGCTGGTGTGGGTCTTTGTGGGTCTTTCTTCGGACATACACATCACTCCACTTCATGAATCAGACCACTTCTTCATACAGTTCTCTGTCCCTTTACCACCACCTCCCGTGATCATCAGTAAACCATTTCAGGTACATCACAATATTAGCGCTCTCTCTAACACACTCTTTGCTGACTTGGTTACAGATGCCCTTCCTAGCATCAGTAACTTCTTAACCCTTGACACCAACACTGCATCAAGCACATTCTGTGTAACTTCTTAACACTTGACACCAACACTGCATCAAGCACATTCTGCTCCACCTTGGCTTCATGTCTTGACCAGGTCTGTCCAAAATCTACCAGGAAAACACACATACTTCTCTTCGTTCCGCTGAAAGAAAATGGCGTAAGTCTGGTTTGTCTTCACATTTAGAAACATACCAGTCCTCACTTGCCACTTTCTCGAAGGATGTAACTGCTGCTAAATCCTTGTTCTTCCAGTCCAAGGTAACATGCAACTCAGATGCCCGCACCTTAATTAGTACCTTCAACTCATCACTAACTCCTCCCTCGCCCCCTCCTAATACTTCTCTGTCAGCTGATGTCTTTGCAACCTTTTTTATAGAAAAGATTGAGGGCATCAGCAAACTCTTTTATACTCACCATTTCCACAACACTACATCTCACACATCCAGCCATCCAACCCTCTCCTCCTTCTCCCCTGTCGCAGAATCTGATATCTGCAAAATTCTTCTTGCCAGTAACCCAAGTACTTGCCCCCTTGATTCCATCCCATCCCACCTTCTTTAATCCATCGCCTCCTTCATCACACCAGCACTCACACACATTATTAACTCCTCTCTCACGTCTGGTACTTTTCCAAATTGTTTCAAACAGGCCATAGTCAAACCCCTACTCAAAAAACCTACGCTCAACCCAAATTTGGTTGAGAGCTACAGACCTGTTTCTCTTTTACCTTTCCTGTCTCAAACACTTGAACGGGTGGTATCCACACAGGTCTTCAAATTTCTTAATCAGAATAATCTCCTTGATCCAAATCAGTCTGGTTTTAGATGTGGTCACTCCACGGAGACAGCATTGCTCTCTGTGATTTACTCAATTAAATCTGCCAAAGTCAAATCTTAATCCTCTGTCCTCATTCTGTCAGACCTTTCTGTAACTTTTGATACAGTAAATCATCAGATTCTACTGTCCACTCTCTCTGAATTAGGCATTTCTTATATGACACTTGAATGGTTTCGATCCTATCTCGCAGGAAGGACCTTCAAAGTGTCATGGAATGGGGAGATCTCTAATTCTCACCAAGTATGCACTGGTGTGCCTCAGGGCTCTGTACTTTGTCCTCTCTTCTTCTCACTATACATGACATCAATGAGCACAGTCATCCAGGCACATGGTTTCTCTTACCACTGCTATGCTGATGACACTCAGCTTCATCTGTCTTTTGCCCCTGACGACACCACCATCTCAAATCGGTTATCTGTTTGCCTAACCGACATATCTGTTTGGATGAAGGCCCGTCATCTCAAATTAAATTTTGAAAAAAAACAGAGCTTCTCGGCGGCACGGTGGCTTAGTGGTTAGCACGTTCGCCTCTCAGCGCTAGGGATTCCCGGTTCGAATCCCCATCTGGGTGGAGTTTCGATGTTCTCCCCGTGTCTGCGTGGGTTTCCTCCGGGTTCTCCGGTTTCCTCCCACAGTCCAAAAACATGGATCAAGTTAATTGAATTCTCAAAAATTGCCCCGTTTAGAGTGTGTCTGTGTGAGTAAGTGTGTGCCCAGCGATGAATTGTCGCCCTGTCCTGGGTCTATCTGCCCAGCGCCCGAGACGTTCTCCCCTGGATGGGCATGGGGAACCCCACCGCGACCCTAATAGAGGATAAGCGGGAGATAATGAATGAATGAATGAATGAACAGAGCTTCTCATTATCCCAGCTAAACCCTTAATCAATTGTGTTTAACCAGCCCAAGCAAACTCATGTCACTCCACTACTCATTTCCCTCCATTGGCTCCCTGTTGCTGCTTGCATTCAGTACAAGTCACTGACTCTGGCCTACAGAACCATTTCTGGATCTTCCCCCTCCTACCTTCACTCTATCTTTTCAAAATACACTCCGACTTGTTTACTTTGCTCCAGTGATGATTGCCGCCTGGCGATTCCACCTCACCGAGGAGCTAATTCTCACTCCATGGTGTTCACCACTGCAAAATGGTGAAACGATCTTCCCAACTCTGTCCGTAAGGCAAAATCACTAAGCAGTTTTAAGAAACTACTGAAGAGCATGAAATAACAATCGGGTTTGATTAATTTACAGTATAGTTGGTTTTCTCCATAACTTCTGACTTGTCATGTTCTCATTTGTAAGTCGCTTTGGATAAAAGCGTCTGCTAAATGACTAAATGTATTGTAAATGTAGCTAGTGTGACAGACTGGCTAAAAGTAGTAAAATACACCAATTTTTAATTCATTATTATTTGTTATTATTTTCCTTATTAAATTATCATATTAAATATCTCAAAGTGATCATAAAAATTTATAAACTTTTAATAGACCACACATATGCATTCCTAGCATTTAAAATTTGGTAATTGGATTCTTTACTTTCCAGACTAAAGAATTTTTTTTTGTACTCAACATCCCATATGGATGTCCAACAATAGTCAATGATAGATTAAAGTAGCATTGGCAACATTTTTCCACTATGGCAATGTCTATGTGAAAACACTTGGCATGTTTATAACTTACTTTACCAATATTATCTAAGAAAAAATTCAGTTTGATAGATTGCGGCTGAAATAAGTCTAATCTTAATTTGCCACAATTTTACAAAAAAGGTTTCGACAAATGTATATATTCTCTCATACACAAACACAGAATGCATGTTACATTCTGAGATACACTCTCCTTCCAGATTCCAGTGTCTTTTCACCCTTATATTTGCACACAGAAAGTAAAGCTAATGAGACACATTAATAAATGGCAGGTTCTTCCATTTGCCTGACCTGCCTGCTGTTACACTCGCCTACCCAGAGAATAAAGCAGCTGCGCATAGAAAGCGCAGAGCCGTCTCGCTCAAACGCGCTGAAGGGAGCCAGGCACGCAGGTAACAAGGAATGGGAATTTATTTTAAAGGTGTAGCGACACCACAAAACACAGGTACGACGAGTGAACATAAACTAAACCACGAAGTGCACCGAGTACAGGGAAAGAAGGAAATAAATACAAACGAAAACCAATCACGTGCACAAAACCACCAATGAACAGAAAGAGACAATTAAACAAACTAAATGACTAATTACAGTAAATGACCAAACATGGAACAGGTGCTCTAGGCACCCGTTACAGTACCCCCGCCCCTACGGTCGCGCAAAGGGAGGACGCGACCAAGAGAAAGAAAAAAAAATTTTTTAATAAAAATCCCGGGGGGAAATGGGGGGGGGGTCCTCCGCCCTCCTCGAGCCCACTGGCTATGCAGTTCGGTGGGCACCCTCTGCGGATGAGGCGTGGGATGTGCCCTGTGGCTTCAAGTCGAGGTGGACGGCCTCGGCGGGTCAGGAGGGAACCACGCCCTCTAGCTGCGCAGTTCGGTGGGCGCCCTCTGCGGATGAGGCGTGGGATGTGCCCTGTGGCTTCATGTCGAGGTGGACGTCCTCGGCGGGTCAGGAGGGAACCACGCCCTCTGGCTGCGCAGTTCGGTGGGCGCCCTCTGCGGATGAGGCGTGGGATGTGCCCTGTGGCTTCATGTCGAGGTGGACGTCCTCGGCGGGTCAGGNGAATGGGCAGAATATGCCCATACAGGTATGACTCGCCCGCTTCATCATCGAAGACCTCGACCAGCTCGAGGCCCTCCTCAGCACGGAGCGCTTCATACCCGTACCTCCACATGAACTCATCATCGGAGTCATAAAACTCCGGTATCACAGTGTCGGAGCCGTCCTTACGGCTCCGGGACGGCGGGCTGCGCATAGCGGCGCACTCGCGGTCACGACGGAGCACGACGGAGGGCGCCGCGAGTACGAGGCTATACGCTATACGGCCCCCGCAAAGAAAATTTTTTAAATGCGCTTACCTGGGCTCTGGACTCCCCAAATAGATGGCACTTCGTGATGTTACACTCGCCTACCCAGAGAATAAAGCAGCTGCGCATAGAAAGCGCAGAGCCGTCTCGCTCAAACGCGCTGAAGGGAGCCAGGCACGCAGGTAACAAGGAATGGGAATTTATTTCAAAGGCGTAGCGACACCACAAAACACAGGTACGACGAGTGAACATAAACTAAACCCCCGAAGTGCCCCGAGTACAGGGAAAGAAGGAAATAAATACAAACGAAAACCAATCACGTGCACAAAACCACCAATGAACAGAAAGAGACAATTAAACAAACTAAATGACTAATTACAGTAAATGACCAAACATGGAACAGGTGCTCTAGGCACCCGTTACACCTGCCATCCCTACTTTACATTTACAGCCTCACATTACATCCATGTTTGAATGCAGGGAATAGATTTCAAATGCCATGTTGCGCAACCAATTGCTAAGCTTCTGTAGTTGATGCAATTCAGTGTTTAGTAGTTTCTGTGAAAATTTTCTGCAAGATAAATTTTATTTTTTTTATTTTAATTTTAAAATTAAATTAAAATTTGTATTTTTTTTTCTGGTCCCACCAGCAGTTTTTTTAATTAATTGTCACTTATTAAATGTTCCTTAATCTTGGCATCAGTTGCACTTGCCTAAAGTGAAAAAAATATTCTTACTCGTTGTTCAGTGTGCCACTGTCCCTCGTTAACGTACTCTTTGTCTCAGTTGGGTGATTGGTTTATTTTGTGCAAGTGATCGGGTGTTTTTCTTATTTAAGTTTCGTATTCCCTCTCCTTCGTGCACGTCTTTGTATGGGTTTTATCCTGGCGTTAGTTCCGTTGGTGTTTCCCCCTTTCTGTTGGTGTCCCTACACCACTTTTTATTAATAAACCTTGTTTTGTTTTTATGCCCGGTGTTTTGTACTCTCCATCCGCGTTTGAGGACAGTACGACGCTGTGCATCATCCCCGCACAGGTTGTATACCGTGTTAGCGGTCACAGGTGTCTCGGCGTGCGCATTCTCTCCGTGCAGCCGTGCCCTGTGAACGTTCTCAGGCGCGAAGCGGCGTACGCAGTTTCCCCGTGTAGCCGATCTCCCGGGGAAGTCGAACGGCTGCTAACACAGTGCCTTTACAATTTTTTTTAACAACAGTTTTATGTGATGTCGAGGCAATGTTATATCTGTTGGGACCAGAAGATGTGGTTTATTTTACTGCCCTAGAGTCAACTGCTTAAGAATTGGCAGGTTTTTAAATTTATTATGACGCTTAATCACATCTGTTCCATTCTCAAGTGAGGCACCACAAGCAGTCATGCCACTCTTTTTAAATCTTCACAGATGTTCAACCTGTAGTTGTATTTCAACAAGTTTCCTGTTCTTAATTTTTATTTATTTGTGCAGCATAAGCAATAAGTACTAATGTGTAGTTTATGCTTTTTGTAACAAGACATTCTTTAGACCTACGAATAACGAATTAATTGCGCCAAACAAAAAAATGCAGTACAGACGCACCAGCTGTCCACCTGTGCAAAAGCTTTTATACTCCATCTTGATGACTTGAAAAGACAGAAATGTTGGTGCCATGTGAAAGCAGATGCGCCTCCTTAATATTTTAATCCCAGTAATGCTTTATTTCTTTGTAAGTTGTCCCCTTTCTTGCAGCTATAACAACTTTTTTAGTCTTCTCTGATGCATTTTTAAAAGACTATAGTGTGTGTATGTGAAATTTGTGCAATTGAACAATGCAATGCATGAACAGGAAAAGTACCCTCTCCAAAATGTAGAACTTTTAAATATAGAGTTGTCAAAAATAATGGATTAAACACCTAAAACCAGTGACTAACAGTTGTTTCCCAATACCTTTGTCTTTATAGTGTTTACAGATTATCAGTTACTTCATGAAGTTCCCCGAAGTGGCAGGTCTATTTTAATATTTAACACTGATGAATAGCAGCAAGTCTAGTCATTAGCAGCTGCTTGTTCTCTTTACATTCCCTGCAGATACCAGTGGCTGCCTTTGTTTTTATCCCAAGCTGCCAAACTCTCTTTTACACATGCTATTGAAAGCAACCCTGGTGCTCCTTTACTTGTTCTGGCTAATTAATAAGTCTGGTGTTAATTAAAAAGCGAGCTGAACTCCACATGTCCTAACTCCTTGAGAAAGGATTACTTTTCCACAGTGACTAATGAATATTCTCAAGCAGAATAGATGCATATGTAAGGACAACAAGTGAAGAGGGGTACATGCTGGGATGAACGTAATCAGTTCTTACCTACAGTGCAATGCCAGGCTGACAAAGATGCATAAAAATGTAACCTCTCAGTCAAAGAAAAAACTTGCTCATTCTGTAATGCATTTTATACATGCAAGATATGTATTGGTGGTGGGTGTGTTGGTGATGGTGGGGGTGGGGAAAATTATTTTTAAAAAGTCAGCATTGCATTTTTATTTTCCTATAGCTTTCTCTTTTTTTATTGGACTCCTTTATTTCTCGTTGGCTATTATATTTCCACTTTTTTGATTCTAAATTATTTTTGTTCTGTTATAAAAAGAAAAATACTCTAAAGTTTTAGCATTATTTAAATACGAAATATTCCAATCATTAAGTGAATTTGTGAGAGGTGGGTATTTATTTTCATTTTTTTTCCAGACCACAGTGAACTGCATTTATTTGTAAAAATATAAAAAATTATTTCACCTGTAAGTAATGGCATATTGTTATCTCTTTGAATAATAAATTTTTAGTGTAAGGTTTTATTGTTTTATGTAACACCAAAAGCATCTCCCAGGAGATAATACAATGACGTACAAAAGGTATAATTGTGGTAAAAAAAAATTATGTTCAAAATTATTCATACCCTTTGCAATCTGTCACAGTCTATGGGAAAATCTAAAGTTCTATAACATTCCAAATAGTCCAAGCTGTTTTAAAGCATCCTAATTACCCTGATTCATTGAGAACAGCTGTTTTAATCAACTCAACAGGTGAAAACAGCAGCTCTCTGCTGTTGGTTTGTGGACAGTCATGGCACAAGACAAAGGAGCTCACTAAGGACCTGCGGCTGTCCATTGTGGCCGCTCACAAGTCAAGAAAGGGCTATAAGGCCATATCAAAATGTTGAAACCAGACTTCTTGTTAGGGTTGGGAGTGCTAGGCCACTCCCCCCTGTTTACTAAGTTTGGGTTTGTCCGTTTGGGGTTCCAGGAGGTAGGGCCCATCCCCGAGGCTTGGGATTGGGTCCTACCTAATCACATGTGGCCCGCTGACTACACTTTAAGAGTGCATGCTCCCTGAGTCAGCAGGCCAGCATTAACTTCGTCAAATGATTATGTTATGGTGGTTTGCATTATGCTATGTTCTGTTCGGCGTCGTTTCGGTATTCCAATCACGTTTCGGTATTCCGATTGCGTTTCGGTTTTGGTTTTGTTTGTATGGTTTATGGTTAGCTCTCGGCATGTTCCGCTGTGCTTTCAGCGTCGTTCACACTGATCTGTGAATAAAGACCTCCTTGCCGCTCATCTGGTTGCCTGGCTCGCTTACTCGCACCTACGTAGCAGCACGCAGCACCGCCTTAGGACGGACTGCACTACCCACTTTTGACACTTCTGATAGGTTTAGGAAAGAGATAACCTAGAATAAAATTAAACCAGACTAGAAGGTCTATTAATGGGCCAGTTGCTTGTGGTTTAGAAACCATCTTTGCAACATGAAGGCCTCTGGTTCGATTTCCAGTCCCACCATGGACTAAATGCTCTTTAGCAGAGCACCTAACCCCAATTGCTCCCCGGGCACTGTATACAAGGTTGCTCACCTCTCCGGGCATGTGTGCTTACTTCACCAGTGTATGTATACTGTATGTGTGTGTTTCACTGCACAGATAGGTTAAATGTGGAGGACTTTATTTTACTTTTTAAAGGTGGTGGCTGACCAATGAAAGATGCCAAATATGCTTGAGATGGAATGTTCAGGTCACTATTCACTGCCACTTAGTATACCTGTGCACAGTGGAGGGAAGACTTAATGGGGCAAAAAATCTCCATTTTTATCTGTTTTCATTCTCCTCTGTACAGTGCACAACTCTGGTTGCAGTTAGCATTGAAACCAGTTTGGCAATGGTAACAGGCACAATTTTACAGGTAGATTAATTCGAAATAACCACACTTATCTTACCATTCCCACAAATGGCAACTTGAAATCACCCATGTATTACAGGCTTGGGATACATAAATGGTTGCCCTAAACACTTAAAAGGTGGGGCACATACAAATGGCACACCTAATAAAAAAATTCATATGAATTAATTCATGTGAAAATTGTCCTACTATACAAAACCTTGAATTGTATAGTAGAAAAATAATCCAAAATATGATGTCAAATTCATAGACAAGGATTAACCCTAACCCTAAATATGGTCAAGGGTTTTGTAAAATAATGGAGTGCTTAAGCTTATCTCATCCTTTATTGGCCAATAAAGTAGAGAAACATTCATTCATTCATTATCTCCCGCTTATCCTCTATTAGGGTCGCGGTGGGGTTCCCCATGCCCATCCAGGGGAGAATTCCTCGAGCGCTGGGCAGATAGACCCAGGACAGGGCGCCAATCCATCGCTGGGCACACATTTACTCACACAGACACACTCTATATGGGGCAATTTTTTGAGAATTCAATTAACTTAATCCATGTTTTTGGACTGTGGGAGGAAACCGGAGAACCCGGAGGAAACCCACGCAGACACGGGGAGAACATGGAAACTCTACCCAGATGGGGATTCGAACCGGGAATCCCTAGCGCTGAGAGGCGAATGTGCTAACCACTAAGCCACTGTGCCGCCCAAGTAGAGAAACATCCTGACCTAATTATATGTTGTTTGTCACTGGGATCTGATAAAGTTAATTTCCTTTGTGTTGGAGTTATGTTTTTCATGTAGGGTATTCTGGTTGTTCTTTGTATTGCTCATGCCATCCTGGTAATTTAGACTTTAATGAACTTCTAATCAATATTAAATTATGATTATGATAAAGTGGGAAAAATTCAGATGAGAAAATATTAGGTAGATGGTATGTTTAGAAAATATATTTCACAATTTAAGAATCTCTATTCTTTTTAAGCTCCAAATTAAAGTATATGCTTATATAACACTAGACAAAATGTTATCAGATCACTTAATAAGATCATTTAAAAAAGGACTATGACAGTGGAGATTTTTTTTTGCCAAAAAAAACTTTAGCTGAGGTTAAAAAAAAGTGCACTTTGAAGCTAGTACAAGGTACAGTGCCTTGTATTCAGTACAAGGCAGTGACTCTGGCCTACAGGACAAACTCTGAATCTGCCCCTATTACCCTATTACAATTTATATTTCCAAAACACACTCCAACTCATTCACTTCGCTCTAGTGATGAATGTGGCCTGGTGATTCAACCTCACCATGGTGCTAATTCTCATATCATTTGCCACTGCTAAATGTTGGAACGTTAGGAGGAGTCACTAAGCATCTTTAAAAAACATCTTAAAACACATTTCTTTCACAAGCACTATATATGAAAAAAAGCAAGATCGAATAATGATCATTATACACAATGTAACTGTTTTTTCTGTTTTGAATAAAAGTGTCTGCTAAATGACTAAATGTAATGTAAATGTAATAGTGCACTTTGTAGCTGGAGAGGATAGGTTTCCCTACAGAATCTCAGAATGTTGAGCATCGGCCATGCTTGAGTCACTTTTTACACTGGCATGGTATCATGTCCAATAATGTCCTGCATAACCCTGTATTCACATTCAGAAGACTGGCTATCCTGTTGTTAGATGCCTAGACTTGCTGGTTTCAGTATCTTGTCAAAGCTCCCATCCTCCTCATAAGAGCCTTTTTCACTAAAGATATGGTCAAGGAGAAAGTTGTTCCTTCTAGCACCTAAATATGGCTTGTACCTGCTACACTTAAGTTGGGTGTGGCTCATTTTTAGTAGGAATGGCATTTGTCTGAGGGTATTTAGGTATTACCAACAATAGATTGGCTCCCTGGTGCCCAAAACGTTCTCCTCTGGATGGGCATGGGGAACCCTATCGCAACCCTAGTACTGAATGGATGGATGGAATTGACTGGGTCAAAAGCTTATTTTTTATTTATTGCCACTCAATAATAGTGGGTTACATACCACATTAATGTTTAACTGATTTATATATTATACATTTTATTTTAACTTTGAAAAGATTAGAACATTAGAAGTCATTTCTTTTGTCAGTAGCTTTATTATTATTATTATTTCCTCATTTGCTTCTCTTTGTCTGTTTCTGCAGGTGTAAAGAAGGCTTCCAAGGTATTCGCTGTGACCAGTTTCTACCTAAAACAGACTCCATTCTATCTGATCCAAGTGAGTGTCACATTTATTATTGTGGTTCTTTTTCTTCATTCAAAAACAGAGTCCATCCATCCATCCAATGTAAAAAGGAGTATAGTTTACTTTTTATTTAGTGTGTTACCAGTGTACACTAGCTCTGATTTAATTATACAGGAAACTCACACATTTTGATGAGTAGTCAGTCAGTACTTGGGTTTAACATTACAGTAAAACAGAAAAACAATGTTTGCTTTGAATAAACTGTGCTTGCTGACATAAGATATAGTGTTTTTTTTATTTTACCACAGCCTTTAGGTATAAATAATTTGCTGTGGCCTTGTGGTTGGCATGTCGAACCCTCAGCACTGGGGATCTAGGTTCAAATCTCGTTAGAGTTTCTATGTTCTCCCAGTGTCAATGTGACTTTTCTCCAGGTTTAAATCTGGGTAGATGTCCCTGTCTATGTGGATTTTCTCCTGGTTCTCCAGTTTCCTCCCATAGTCCAAAAACATGGATTTAACTAATTTGCCCCTATCTAAATTGCCCCTACATAGTGAGAGTGTATGTGTGTGTGTGTCTGTGTGAATGTGTGCCCACCCTGGATGGGCTTGGGGAGAACAAAACTAGAACCCTGGCTCAAAGTATAGGATTAAATAGTCAGGATAATGAGATGAGTGCAGCTGTTTATGAGAGAAACACATCAAGTTCTACATCTGGACAAATTATAGGGATCAGTGACTATAATGGGCAGCTTTATGTATTTTACATAACAACTATCTTGTACAAAATAATATTTAATTCAAGTTTTTGTCAACATAATACACTGCAAAAGCAAGCTCTGGAAAATGTCACTGAATCTCAGTCCACATTAACATCAATCACATCAGCAGGGAAGAGTAACCTTCCTCCACATTTACTCATTGGGCATGATTTTTTTTTCTTTCCAGCAAGTACCAATTGTAATGTCAAAACACTGTAATGCTTAAGCTCTCAACCCAAACATACAAAAAATAAAATAATGTTGTTTTTATTTGCTGTGAATTGATGCAAACTTATTAAATGCATCCATCCCATCTTCCCATCTCTGTTCGTAAATCATTTAGCATCTTTAAGAAACAACTTTTGAGTTATAGAAGAGTCGAAAAATTTGATTATAATTATAGGTTGTCATTTCTATCAGGCTCATATACAAGCCACCAATCTGAGAAGACAGCACTAGTTGATGTGAAACTTATGGAACCACATCGAACCTTAAAACCAAAAAGAATGGAAAAGTATTATTACTTTAATATGAATTTTAAGGCTGGGCATTACATACAGCACCAAATATTATATTTCTGTTTACTGAACCTTCTCACATAATCAAGGCATCCTAATCTGGAGCATTCTGATTTTTTTCATTGAATAACAAATTGAACAACAGATTGACTTTTATTGACACATAATATTGAAGGATCAGACATTAAATACTGCCAAGATTTTTCTAGCATTAACTTGTGCAGTCAATCTAACTGTCCTCTCAGACCACTGAAAATGCAATGTGTAGGAGTGACCTTTGTCTTTTCTGTATAACAAAACAATGACAATGAATCTTTTACAAACTGATCTTAAAAAAACTCAAGAATACACAAAAAGCACAAATTAGTCTGTCTTTTTTTTTTTTTTTTTAGAGGAAAAGGTAAGAGGACACTGTGGAAGGTGTGTGAACAAGTGAAAGCCACTTGGGGGGGGGGGGTGGTAATGGAAGTAATTGAAGGTAATTAACCCACCTGCCGGAGGTTTTCCTAATTATCAGTTTGCAGTGGCAACAGTATTTTGCTGTTGACAGCCTCCCCTCACTATTGCTGTCTGTTCGTCCACGCCCTCGCCACATTCAAAAAATGTCACATCTTGTGTACTATTTTTAATCTTGGCTATTTTAGCTGGATTTACACTTTCTCAGCTATTACAGTACAATTTACAAATGGGAAAAATAATTTATAAATGAGTTTCCATCAGAAGAAAGAAAAATGCGTAGAAACAAGTGATTAGGGGCAAAACAAAAAC
This sequence comes from Corydoras maculifer, assembly GCA_019802435.1. Classification (NCBI taxonomy): domain Eukaryota; kingdom Metazoa; phylum Chordata; class Actinopteri; order Siluriformes; family Callichthyidae; genus Corydoras; species Corydoras maculifer. Next base: position 2,147,083 of record JAFMOD010000378.1, read on the forward strand.
AGGTAAACAATGAAAATATATATACAAATTTATGAACAGGGGATGGAGATGCATCTAAGCATATAAAAATAGGTATGTGAACAAAAATATGAAAAAGTAGCATGGAAGCTGACAACAGCTGCTTTTGTGTGAACATCATAGCTAAAGATTTAGAAATTGTATTTTTTATAAATATATAAAACAAAGGCTGTGCTTACTTTATGCTGCAGTCAAGTGTGGGCATTTAGGTTTATGCCTGCATTTGTACAGTACTGTATGTGTAGATGACTAAATATAGAGGCCTATGCAGCGTCATGGGATGATACATTGCCTCACAAAGGGAAATGTCATTTGCCTACATGGGAAAGACTAACATGATTGACACTGGAAATCCATATTTATTGCTGCAATTCATCTATCAAGGCCATGTGCATGTTTTTCCATACAGGCTCATGGAATATTAATGCAAGCTTGCAGTAATGGATTTATATAAGCCAATTATGGTGAAATATAGATCACGTCAGCTTTGTGCTTAATGAAGAAAATATGAATTATAACCTGATTCCTGTACACATTCTATCACAGAAATGATTGCCTTGTTGACTTGAAGGTAAAGATTACTGCAACCTACCAAAACAAAATATTTATTTATTTATTTATTTTTGCTCTGAGTTTAACTTGTTTCACTCAAATACCTTTGAGCTTTGAAATACTTTGAAAGTATCATTCTTTTTCCCTGAGTGGTTTCTGAGAAATTTGTTTTCAGAGTAATTAAATTTAACTCGATCTGGAAGCAATTCAAATGCATGTCACCAAGCCACAATGTGTTTGATTTACAGCAATGTGGCAAAGCAAGATTTATACACCTGGAGTCTATTACATATATCAGCACTTTAAGAGGACTGAATATTTGTGGCAGATGATTGACAGATACCCACTAGCTGGCAGTCATGCGGATCTTGGCTAAGAACATTCGGGATTTACTTATTTAACTTCTAAGCAGGGCGGCACGGTGACTTAGTGGTTAGCACATTCGCCTCTCAGCACTAGGGATTCCCGGTTCGAATCCTCATCTGGGTGGAGTTTCCATGTTCTCCCCGTGTCTGCATGGGTTTCCTCCAGGTTCTCCGGTTTCCTCCCACAGTCCAAAAACATGGATCAAGTTAATTAAATTCTCAAAATTGCCCCGTTTAGAGTGTGTCTGTGTGAGTGAGTGTGTGCCCAGCGATGGATTGGCGCCCTGTCCTGGGCCTATCTGCCCAGCGCCCGAGATGTTCTCCCCTGGATGGGCATGGGGAACCCCACCGCGACCCTAATAGAGGATAAGCGGAAGATAATGAATAGATGAATGAACTTCTAAGCATTCCTGATTATGATAGCTAAAACATGCCCTTAAGGAAGCAGTTTCACATAGTAGTCCAAATCTCTATTCATTGTTGTTATTTTTTATAAGTTTTAAACAAGATGTTAGGAATTATGAGTTGTTCTTCTACAGAATGTGATATCTGTTGTACAAAAATATGTCCAGAACTATGATTATCAAAAGTATTTCAGAAAATAATAAATGTCTTTCATCTAATTAATTAGGTAACACAAAGGTTATTGAGATAATTACTTTCTAGTATAGTGTATTTGTGTTTTATGAAATTAAGCCATAATACCTCTTAAATAGTCAACAAATAAACCATTCCCTAAAACAATATAAGTAGAGCATTGTTTGCTTAGCTGGTATAGCTTTGGTGTATTTATTTTAAGTACTCCAAGACTGCCAATTGGCTATTTTTGCTTTTTACATTTTGCTCCAGTGGTATGTTAGGAGATATTGATTATGTCTAAACTCTTATCCCAGCTATTATGTCAAGGTTCAATGTGCACCATGTCAATAAATAAATTTTCCATTTTGCTTTGGATGTTTTAAATAAAAAGAAATTGAACATGATTTTTCCCAGCATTTACTCTGAATGAGTTTGAGGTATTTTTATTATTTATCCATTTGTTTTATTTTTAAGATAATATAATATAAAATAATAATTTATTGGTCCCACAATGGGAAAATTCACATTCTCAGCAGAAAAGTGACAGTGATTGGAAAAGTTTAAAAGATACATCTAATATATCTATTTAAAAAAAGTAATTAAAAAATACAATAGAAATCAGTATATACAAAATATTTGCATTTAATATATGTAGCTATGAGTATTTAAAAAAAACTGAACACTCATTCTATGTTTTGGCTTGTTTGTTCATGTTCTTCGATTTTGTATTTGTTATATTAATATAGGCATGTATCAAATTTTAAAATGTCTAACAGTCCTGTCAGATCAAATCTAGGTTTGTTTTAGTTTTCATGCAATGTGCTTTGCCTTGAATTGACATGAAATAGCTTTGACACATTTAAGCCTCTGGCAGCTAACTCATGCAACAGACCAATACCTGAACCATCAGCCTGTCCAATGACATTCATATTTTAAACTAACATTATGGACCTCTAGGAACTCAACTTTTTGTGAGGAGATATGAGGAAATGTGTGCGTTACATAAAACTTAATATTAAGGTAAATAATAGACAGATGCTGGGTGACAGCAACCTTTGGCATTAATGTCTGACATATCATGTCTAGTTATCTTCATGTTCTTTGCACTAGAATAAGATGAAAAACTATCATTCATTATTCATTGCAATTAATAATATTGCAATTTTATGAGGTTGTTGTTTGTGGGTTTTTTTTCTTTTTTTTTAAGTGTGGCTACACGATTGTAAAAAAGTAGGGACGAACAAGAACCAGAGACAGGATTTCACAGGCTCAGGAACAGGCTTTATTTACACATTATTTTAGATTCATTAAAAACGTGTTGGGTGATGGTATTTCCTGTGTGATTGCATTGCAGCAGCTAATGGTTGATCTCAAATTCAAATTCTCTCCAAAGTGCGCACACAGTCATCAGACAGAGCCATGGTAGGTATGTTCATAATCCAATGACCGATGGCTTTACTTTCTACCCCATCTGCGATGCAAAGGCTGATTATACTGTTTTTAGCATAATAAGATGTTTTATAGCCATAAAATATGAAGTCGTTGACAGGTGGATCATTACTCAAGGCCTAGGTGTGAAATGCACGGCCCCCCACTGATATTCTACAGTGTTGGGGCTTGCTTTTGAGCTTACTATAATTGTGTTTTTGAGAATTATTGATTCATCCTTCTACATTAAAGACTACTTTTCAACGACCTTCAGCTATGGATTCCTTTCAAGCCGTGGCATTGCCAGGACGTAACATATTGCGTCAATTAATTCTCAAAAACACAATTAAGCTAAGTTCTAATTGTGATATCACAATTATAAGGCAGTGTGTTGTGATGTCACTATTATAAGGCAGTGTGTTGTGATGTCAGAATTATAAGGCAACTTACAAAAGATGTTCACATGAGAAGACGCATAGCTGAAACATGACAAAACTGCATTAAATAAGAATGAATTAAACAGTTAACACTTATAGCTGCACCAGATTACACAGGTATACCGGTATTACCACCATTGTTCAGTAGAAAGCAGTAACAGAATCCCAGAATCCCATATCAGAATCAGTATCATAATACTTTATTAATTCCTGTTGAGAAATTGCAACAGTTACAGGTACCTAATTTTTACATTGTTACAGTAAACAAATAAAGAATAGAGATAATACAAGTAGTAATAATAAACACGTCAATATACTGTAATACAAACAAATTAAGTTGCTTAGAATTTAAACAGAAATATACAACAAAAATGTAAAGTTGATAAGCCAGTAATATCACCAGCACCCAGTATGTGATAACTGATGTCACAATACCTAAAAAACTTGTAATTAATTTGTGGTCAGGCGATCTTAAAAACAAGTCTATAATTTTTAGCTCTAAAAAAATGAATGCTTGGCTGGTAACTTATAACAAATTTGTGGAACTACACCTAAGCCGCACTCCAATCATTAGGGAAACCTCAGACTGGTGCATTATTTACTCTTAATTATTGTATATCCCAGCTGTATATCCCTATACAGATATTTATAGCAAATCACTTTTTAATGGAACATCCCTTTAGGATTATTGCTTCTCACAAGCTTTGAAAAGAAATGATTTATTCTAGATATTTAATAGAAAACATTACAATCAGTTACAGCATTTTGTTCAATTGTTTATGGCAGGTAAATTTCTTACCATTTGATATTTGGTGTTCTACTTATGGGAGCTGGGTTGAGAACCATAGACTGCAGACTATTAAAACCCCACTGATTTTGGATACATGGGCTACATTGGTCATGGGCTGGTTAGACCTTTAATTTCAAACAATCGACATTAATATAAACTAAAAATAATGAGAAGTGCTAGGTAAATGCCATGTTTGTACAAAGAATGAATACTTGACCAAAAACTTAAATGTCAGTGAACATCATGAAAATAAATAAAAAGTCTTGTGTTATATGGCAACTGCTGGTTTAAAAAAACATTTAAATGTTATAATGTTACAGAGTTTATAAAGAGTATTAGAAAAGAAAATTATCTGAAAAAAATAATTAGGTTTCAAAAAATCATCCGGATGCTTTGAAACAGGAGTAAATGTTTGTCTGACAAAAAAATTGTATATTTGTAATTAAGCAGATGAAATAAATATCATAATATTTACAAAAATATATAAAACATATAAATATTATACATTTTATATATATATTTTTTTTAATTTTAGTTGAACTTCTTGTTGTTCTTGTTGTTGTTCTTCTTCTTCTCATTATTATTAATATTATTATTATTATTATTTGTTACACTCGCCTACCTAGAGATTACAGCAGCTGCGCATAGGAAGCGCATAGCCGTCGCGCTCTAACGCGCTGAAGGTAGCCAAGCACGCAGGTAGCAGTGAAATGGAAATTTATTTAAAGGTGTAGTACACCACAAAACAAAGGTACCGACGAGTGAACATAACTTAAACCCACGAAGTGCACCGAGGACAGGGAAAGAAGGAAATAAATACAAATGAAAACCAATCACGTGCACAACACAACCAATCAACGGAAAGAGATAATTAAACAAACTAAATACCATTAATTTAAGTAAATTAACAAACATGGAACAGGTGCCCTAGGCACCCGTTACATTATTATTATTATTATTATTATTATTATTATTATTATTATTATTATCACTATTATTGATTGATCTTCATCATTGATGATCTGTGCCATTTCTGGGTCTGTGCTAACAGCAACAAGCTTATTTTGTTTTAATGATGGCAGTTTATCTTTCACTTGTTAAATAGACCTAATTCCTGTCAGCTGCCTGCCAATATATGGACTTCCAAATGAAAATGCAAATTTAACTATGTAATTAAATGTATTCACTTTAAATTCAAACTTTTGCTTTGGTGCTTTTTAATTACATTACATTGAAATATATTAAAGCACATTATATGTACAGTATATATAGAACAAAAAAAGCTTGCATTTAATTTTAGTAATAAGTACCACATAGATGGAGAGTGAAGAACAATTCAAGTGATTGGATGTTTGGAATTCGGGAAAGTCATCATTAAGTGTGAGACTTCATTGTGGTATTTCACACCATTTGAAAGAGGTTATGAAGAGGTTTAAAATATATAGTAAAACACTTGTACACCACAAGACTACAACATCCAAATATAGACTTTATTAATGAAGTTTAGCATGTTCGTTTGGTATGTGACTTCATAGACACAAAAAACACAACATACATTTGTCAGTGTCTCTAAAGATGTAAAGTTTTAATAGGGGTAGTACGGTGGTACAGTTGAATTGAATCTGGATGGAGTTTCCATGCTCTCCCTGTGTCTGCGTGTGTTTTCTTGGGTTCTCTGGTTTCCTTCCACAGTCCAAAAAGTACATGGATTTAAAATAAATTTGCTGCTCTTAATTGCCCCTATCTAAACTGCTTCTACATAGTGTGTGTGTGTGTGTGTTGTCGCACCTTTCGACTGTCAAGCGATGTATAAACAAAACATATTGAGGGTGTTTAAACACACAATCAAAACAATTTTTAACAAAAAATATATATTAACTCCAAACTTTGGGATATATATCACATTTACTAACTCTCCAGCATTTGGGTCATAGTTCTCTCCTCCCCCCCTCATAACGTTTGAATTTTTGGCACTTTTACTCTTGTAAAAAAATACTCTTTTATTTTGTATTTATAGGTAACTGTATTGCTTCTGGTTAATGTTAATTCTGATTTGATTTTGTACTGTTTTAAACCAAATAAACACACACAACTCTTTAAATAGTAATGTTCCATCACTTTGCTCAGTTTAGTTTCTTTACCACTTGAATACCCGTGCCAACTTATTTTCTTAATCTGTTCCTTGTATCTTTTTACAAATATTATATCAGTAATAATATCTTATCTGCTTTGCATCAATTAATAAAATGAAACCCTTTCTGGAGCGTCAAAGGACATGATTATTTATTTTATTGGTCCCAAAATTGGGACAAATGTAGCTTATTAAAGTCATGTGCAGTAGAACAAAGAAGTAACATTATACATTACTTGTTTGTACTACCAGACAGCTATTATATTAAGGCTATTCATCAGCTCATTGGGGTCACTGTTTTAAATTCATGCAGTTGTACATTAAAATGGCCTTCATGTTATGTCTCTGCATTTCTTTATTTCCTTTAATTAACACTTGACCTGAGCAATCACTATACATGTTACAGTAGAATTATGATAACTGCTGTAATTGAACATGCAGTGTGTCATTTTATGTCACAATGTTTATTGTAGAAATTACTATTTCTGACGTGAGGCAATAAGTTCTAGTATATGGACAAACTTGAACAGAGTATAAAATAACTGCCATGATTGATCAGATCGCCTCCAAGCGCTACAAATTCCCAGTTCGAATCCCAATCTGGGTGGAGTTTCCATGTTCTTCCCGTGTCTCCAGGTTTCCTCCCACAGTCCAAAAACATGGATGAAGGTCAATTCTCCAAATTACCCCATATAGTCTGTGTGAGTGAATATGTGCCCAGCGATAGATTGACACCCTGTCCTGGGTGTATCTGCCAAGCACCCAAAACGTTCTCCCCTGAATGGGCATGGGAAACACCCCCGTGACCCTAGTAGAGGATAAAGCGGAAGATGGATGTTTGATCAGATTAGAGATTTTTCACAACCAGTTCACCAGCAATAGCTAAATGTATGACAATTTAGAAAATTCAAAATTTAATTTAACATGATTTAGTTACAATATAGGACAACAAGAGAAAATCAATAAGATAAAATATTTTTTCTAATTCAGGTCATCAAGTAAATTATATCAGAGAATTATAAGGGAATTCTATTAATAAACTGAATCTCAAGAGAAAATGGGTCATTCATCACATGCATAGTTATACACAGTGAATTTCTTGTACGACCCAAGGAGAAGTTGCGACGGCAGCCGGTACAACGCCACTATCATTAGAAATAGGCAGAAAATGTGATACATTAGGAGAATAGGCAATAAAAAACAACCCGCTCCCAGACTATGCTTTAATAAGCACAGGTTGAGGGCCCGAAAAAAACACCTTTTACCACACAAGCAAATACAAGCATAAAGACATGGACAAGAAGTTGTAGGAGACATGTCCAAGAGGGATCCGAAAGAAGGGGCAGTACATAGGAGAGACTGGGCAGAGCAGTTCATCAGGAAACCATAGCAACAGTTCTTCTGGAGGAATTTCAGTAAGCAGCTCTCGGTCAAGGACAGGCTGAAACAGCTCCAACTCATCCGAGAGCTTTTGCCGAGCCGATAGCCTCTCCAAGATTGATTCCATGTTGCGATTAAAAGTTGAAGTCTGAGTCCCTATGGCTCTGCCCAGCATTTCAATCATGTTGGGTGGTTTCTTGGGGCTATTGACAACCAACCCAATCTTAATTATGTGATACACCAGGGCAATGCATAATCCAATCAGCAGAAATCCCAGGATCATAAATCCGAATAGGTAGACATCTTCCATATCTTCCACAAACAGAGGGGCCAGACACACAATCCGCCAATTCCTCCATGCGCCCATCGTGTATCCAGCCGCAAACTTTCCATCCAGGCAAGCTCGTTCCCCTGAACCATGACTTCTCATCGAGAAGACAGTTTCAAAAATATTGAAAGACCATTTAATTAGTTCCATATTTTCATTTCAAAAAACAGTGTTATGATAAATCCTGCTCAGACAAGACAGAGAAGCCAAGCAAGAATCATAGGACGATGAGGGAGAAAGTGCAACTGTCTCCTATAAGAGCTGCAGCAAACAACCCTATGATTCCTTCCCATGTGCAGGACTGATCAATTGTTACCAGAAACATTGTATATTCAGTTATTGCTACAAAGGAGTGTCACATTGAATACTGAAAGCAAAGATTCACATACTTTTGCCACTCACAACCATGTAAATTATCTTATTTTCCCCAAAAAATAAATAAATTCATTAATTTATTATCTTCTGCTTAATGCACTACTAGGATTGTGGAGGGGGTTCCCTCTACCCATCCAGGGGAGAAATTTTCAGGGACTGGGCAGATACATAAAAAGATAAATGCCTTCCCTCTTTGTTGATATTCAAGTTGAAAAAATGTACCTGTCAGTTTTGACATAAGATTCCCATATCCTCAATTATGCTCCATTCTGCAGTTAAGTTTAAGAAAATTAAATATTGACATATTGAAATCAAAACATACATGATCACGGTCTGTAAAATCATGGTTATTTACATTTATGTTCGTGCTTTTGTTTTGTGTGTGTCTATATATATATATATATATATATATATATATATATATATATATATATATATACTGTGGGCGCCATGGTGGCTTAGTGGTTAGCACGTTCGCCTCTCAGAACTAGGGGTTCGAATCCTCCTAGTTTCCATGTTCTCCCCGTGTCTGCGTGGGTTTCCTCCGGGTTCTCCGGTTTCCTCCCACAGTCCAAAAACATGGATCAAGTCACTTGAATTTTCCAAATTGCCCCATATAGAGTGTGTATGCGTGCGTGTCTGAGTGAGGGTGTTCCCAGCGATAGATTGGCGAATTTAGTGGATTTGCCCACCGCCCGAAACGTTCGGCCCTGGATGCACTCCAAGCTTTTGTAGCATTTGTAGTTATTGTCAGAGGACATTATTAAGTCGTTAACGACTTTAATTAAGGCTGTCTCAGGGCAGTTGTGAGACCTAAAACCTGACTCAAAAACTTTATGAATGTTTTTAGCTAGAAGATGGTGATTCAGCTGGTTGAACACAATTTTTTCTAAGATTTTAGAGACAAAAGGAAGGTTTGATATTGGTCTATAGTTGGACAGTATTAGAGGATCTAAATTGGGTTTTTTTAAGTAATGGTTTAATGGTTTATAAAAGGCTCTGTAATATTTGGTAGGAGGTCTTTAAGCAGGTTTGTAGGTATTGGGTCTAACAGACAGAATGTTGTCTTTGATTGTGTAATTAATGAGACAAGCTCTTTTTTAGATATAGGGTTAAAGGTATTTAACTCTTGTACTATATTATTTTCTCTACCACTAGATTTTTCAGAAATTTGTGATGGTTGATTATTGATTATTCTATCTGATGAAGTCACCAACATTGAAGTCACCAACTATTAAGGCCTTATCTGATTAGATTACTATGTTAGAAAGAAATTCACCAAATTCTTTAAAAAACTCTGTATATGGGCCTGTTAAGGTCTAATGACCGGAGCGTAGTGGATCCGCTACTTGGAACGAACACAGTGTATAGGCAGAGATGAGGGCGTAGGCAACCAAGGGCGTAGTACAGAAATAGACAAAGACCAACTAGCTATGAGGGACAGGAACGAGCAACTTAAATAAGGACACTGTGATAGGACCCAGGTGCACAGGATACAGGGGTGTGGAAACCAGACACACCCACACCACGTGATGAGACCTACCTAGTAAGGTGCGGAACTACCCAAAAACAACCACACCACATGACAGACCCTAACATAACCCCACACCCTCAATGGGTGCTTCCTGGCACCCTAAAAGGCTAGTTAGGGAGCCTACGGTGGAGGTCCTAGATGAGGTAGCACACCAGGGGGCCCCGGACCCTGTGGGATAACAGTTACGACCAGCGGGTACGATGTGGGTCGTGGTGTGCACTGATGGTCCCATAGAAGTTAGATGATCGCGAGCAACCACAAAGGCGGCGGAGCGGGAGCCTTTTCAGGGCACCGAGGCGGCAGGGCCCTTTTGAGAGGGACTACAAAGGAAAAACTGAGACGGAGCGGAGAGCAACTGAGACGCAGCGGAGGGCAACTGGCTCAGAGCGGAGGGTAACTAACACGGAGCGGAGGGCAAATGGCACGGAGCGGAGGGCAACTGCTCAGGAAGCATGGGCTGCAAGTCTACTGGAACCATGGGCTGAAAGTCCTCTGGATCCATAGGCCGCCATTCTGGAACCACCGGCCGCTCCTCTGGAACCACGGGCCGCTCCTCTGGAACCCTGTTGGAATGCATCTCCAATGCGGAAGATGGATTCAGTACCTGGTAGGCAGAGTTCAAGGGCGTGCTCGCAGTTCCGGGAGTAGTAGGCGATGCGGGCAGAGAAGAGAGCACAGTCTGGTGTTGGAGTGTGAGCTTGCTGATCCTGTCCGCTAAACCTTCCTGGAGGCTGAAAAACAGTTCGAACCGGGGATCGGTTCGTTGTTCGGCAGGTGGTGAAGGAGCCGGCTCTGCCCCAGCGGTAAGTCGCTCCGAGGAATCCATGTTGGTAATGTTAAGGTCTAACGACCGGAGCGTAGTGGATCTGCTACTCGAAATGAACACAGTCTGTAGGCAAAGATGAGATGCCAACCAGGGGTTTATTGACACAGTCTGTAGGCAGAGTTCAAGATGCCAACCAGGGGTTTATTAGCCACACACACACAGAGGGAAACAGTACGAGGTAGACATACAAGACGCTGACAGATAAACGCAGGAAACATGGAGATGGTGGTGCGACGTCGTGGCGTAGTCTGTGTCAGACATCAGCGGGGCCGTGTTCCAATCCACCATGCAAACAAGGATGGAGTGTCGCTAAAACCAGGTAACAGCGGCAGGATGGTGAGATGCATACACAAAACACAAAACAGGACAAGTACCAGGCAACAGACACAACAAGGCGTAAGTGAGACAAGGATTGTGGACGAGAGATGGAGCTAGAGTGGACGAGGCGTAGTACAGACATAGGCACAAAACCAAGACCAACTAGCCATGAGGGACGGGAACAAGCAACTTAAATAAGGACACCGTGATAGGACCCAGGTGCACAGGATACAGGGGTGTGGAGACCTGACACACCCACACCACATGACAGGACCTACCTAATAAGGGGCGAAACTACCCAAGAACAACCACACCACATGACAGACCCTAACAGGGCCTGGAGGGTAGTATACGGTAATTTGCATTAGATTGGATTTATTCTTCAATGAAGATGAACTGCTTATGTTGAGTACAAGAGCTTCGAAGTATTTTGACTCATACTTATTATTAAGTGATACATTTATGTTTTCTTTATAGATCGTATCCACTCCACCCCCTCGTCTACTAAGACGTGGTTTATGAGCATAAGTATTACCAGGTGGAGAGGCATCATTTAATGCTAAGTATTCATTAGTCTAATCCAGGTTTCTGTAAGTCAAAAGTAATTTAGGAAGTTATCAGTAATTATTTCTTGAACTAGAGCTGATTCTGATGAATGTGACAATGTTTAATAACCCAAGTTTTAACATAAAAGTGTTTCTTATTGATATTAATTAGATTTCTTTTGGCAAACTTTTTGGACTTTTTGTTTTTTTTGCTCACTGCGATACTTGATAACTGTTTTAATGGTTTGGGACCTAGTTATTATGGGTGACGACTCCTGGCAGTTCGCAGGCAGTTGGTTAGGCCATTCTATCAGCTGCCTGGCCTTGGCTCTGAATTGTCAATTTATATTCCTATCCGAAGAAAAAACCCTATCGGCTATGTTATGTGACATGAGTGCAGCACCCTCCCGGGAAGGATGGATGCCATCCCATTTCAAAAGGCCAGGCCTTCCCTCAAAAGTAGACCAATTATCAATAAAGGCAATATTGTTTTCTGAGCACCACTTAGACATCCAGCAACGCAGTGACCATAAACTGCTGTAGGTTTCGCCGCCACACCTAATTGGTAGGGGATCAGAAACAACTACTTCATCAGAAGTCAATGCAGCTGTTCCACACACCTCTTAATAATATCTGACTGCTTGAGACGAACGTCATTAGTGCCAACATGGATAACTATTCTAGAGAATGAGTGTTTAGCATTAGCCAGCACTTTGAGGTTCACCCTGATGTCTGGAGCCTGGCTCCCGGGATGCACCGGACTATGGTTGCTGGGGTCTCTAAGGGGGTTATTTGCATGTGTCTGAGCTGAGAGCTTGCCACTAACCCAGAGCACTTTAAGCAACCGGTCTCTCTGAGGGAGTCAATGAGTGGGGAAAACTGATTGGACACGTGAAACCTAGGTAGGACCTGATCCTGTGGCATTCGGGCTGGCTAAACTTGTCTCGGACACATCTTCACTAACATGACCCTGTTCTAAAACCCAAATGCACTCTTCTAGCACTGAAATGTACTCAGTCAGACAAATGACTAGGATACACTTCCCATTATACAACTGGTAGTTCTGGTCCTCTGATTCCCTGAGCCTTTTATCCAGCCATGACATTATTGACAATAATGCACACCTCTGACCACTTCACATTTGTATCAATGCATGAGATCTTCAAAATTGGTTGAATATTATTTTGAATAATTTACCATTAATGGAAATACAGATAAATATAAACAGTGAGTGAATTCCCAATGAGCAGATTACATAGCAGAGGACCAGTTTATTGGTTATTTTTGTTTTAAATGCACACATTTAGGAATAAACCTTTTTTATTATAATAGTGTTTAAACAATTTAAAGAAAACAATAAGGCAGGCTAAGTTGTGCATTATTGTTTTTATTATGCTTAACAAAACCTCTTTCTCATGATTTATTCACAATAATGCACACCCTCTTGCATTTCTGCAATTTATCAGAGTGGTACATAAGAAAGTTTACTGTGGTGCCATTTATGCCGTTCTTTAATTTTATAGTGGTATGACCATAATATTCTATGCATGATCAAAGATTTTTGCCCTAACTGTCTTTGCCCTTCTTGAATACCTCCAAGCTGCATTAATTTGGGGATATTAGTTTACGATGCTAGTTAGACTGTGATTGATGAGGGTGGAGGCATTGGGAAAACTGACTATTACTTTGCTACTGACCTCTGGCATAGGAGGGTGTACAGATGCAAATATTGCACAGCCTGTGACAGCAGATTCATATAACCTTCTTAAGGGGCCCTGTATGGCAGTAAGTCCTAAAGGGCTTATTGCACAACATCGTATGTGTAAGTATCAGTTGGTAGGTCAGCAGGAAGCTACTTCGATCACAAAAAGAACCCAGCAAGATTAGTGGGCATTACTTTGATTGTTTAATGTAATTGAATATTTTGTGTCCAGACTAGACTACAAAGGAATGTTTGCTCCACTAGTTAATATATCCGCTCCTCCTGAGCTAGCTTGACATGGATTTTTAGCATTCAAAACTTTAACTTGTTTATATGTTAATACAAAAGATTTTTTAGTTTTGCCTTGATTAAGCATTAGATAAGTAAGTCTGATATTAACTTTTAGAAGCTCAGTGGAACTTATGGTTTTACCAAAGTAGTCCTGCTGTCTTTTAGGTCAGAGTGGTGCTGCTTCGCTGTGGAACTGAATTTCTATATGAATGACCTGAAAAAGCTACAATATTTATATCATTGAGTACATTCACTGTGTACATCACATTATTTATCCATACATACCTACCAGGCATAACATTATGAATAAGGGAATACCAATATCTCCTTATCACATCTTCATTCCTCCAAGCCTACTAGTGTGTGGGATACATTGGGCAGCAAGTGGACATTTTATCAATATAGTCGATGTGTTAAAAGTAGAAAAAAGGACAAGCATGAGGATTTAAGTGAATTTATGAGACAGATTGGTAAATAAATTGGTCAAAACAGTATACACAATCTACTTCTCCTAGAAGTTGTGATTTGTTGTACAAATCAGTAATGCATGTCAGGTAAGGCAAATCATTGTGGAATTATATAACTTTTTTGGGAGAAAAAAGTGATGTTATTTTTTTTTTCTTGCACTAAATAAAAGACCTGTTGTCAGCAGAAACAAAATCTGCAGTAGGTATACTAGTGTACAAAGTATATGAAGAGTATATTGGAATGAAATATGCTGCTCTCAAAGGAATGTCTTTACCTGAGACTTCTATGGACATTTCAGAAAGATAAAGCCAAGCACCATTTTACAACAGTGTGTCCTCATAGCCACAATGTAAATGCGCTTAATTAACCTGCCAGCAGTATAAAATTGTATTGGTTGTATTTGATTCAATAGCAACATTTATTGATCTATAGGCCTAATAGTGCAACCTGAAAATTCAATCACCCCAAATCGATAAGGTTCATGTGTATTCCAATCTTCCAGTTTCAGACTCTGTTTTTCTACAGACTGAATGGAGTTATCTGCAGGTCGAATAACATCATAACTTCATCCAGGGGCGTTTTTAGGGTTTAGAAACATCAGAGGCTTTACCCCATATCCCTTATTCTCCCTTTGCTTTGAAATACCGTAACTTTGCGACAGTTTGCACCTTCAGAAGAATTCTGAGTTTCTAAAAGCTGAGAAGCTGCTCTTTACGGCCAACATACAGTTATTAATTTTAATTTTATACAGTTATTAATATTAATGTTAATTTTCCTGATTTACCCTTATAAATCATTTGGTGTTTGGATAAAACAATTCAGTTAAATATATCATATAGGGGACAACCCACAGACCAGCATTAAAGACCTACAAAATCATCTTGCTAATGGAGTCACTGTGCATCCTTCAACTATTCGGCGTATACACAAGGAGAACACTGCTCCGAAGGCATTCATGCAGAGGAACAAGTACAACGTTCTGGAATAGCCATTAGTTTCCAGACCTGAATATTATTGAAAATCTGTGGTGTCACTTAAAATTGTCCATGTTTGGAAACCATCAAACCTCAATAAACTAGAGATATTTTGTAAAGAAGAATTGTATAAAATACCTTCAGCCACAATCCAGACTCTCATTAGAAGCTATAGGCAGCGTTTATTAAATATTGAGTTAAGGTTTATTTTTGGTGCCCATATATATATATATATATATATATATATATATATATATATATATATATATATATATATATATATATGAAACCCCAAAACTCAGAAAACATTCATTCATTCATTATCTTCCGCTTTAACGGTCTCATAACGGTCTCTGTCAAATTCTAATTCTCGTTCTTTGCTAATTCTTTTCAATATATTTTTAAGACCACAATTCAATTCACTAAATATATTTATGAGTACTTATGAGTCCAAAGGCTTCGTGTAATAAGCTTTACTTGACTTCATTTCTGCCTGTCTGGCTGTCTGTCTGTCCCTCCCTATGATCTAAGCCTAGATTTCCCTACGATTAAAATTTTAGAAGCTAGTCCATCACTTGTATACAGGCTGTGTTACGATTATGAGGGCACACTGAAGTTAGTACAACATACAGTCTTTGAGAAGTATTAGAATCTTTCTGGTGCCATCAACACAAAGTAACAAGCACAATACAAATGATCTTCCAATCTTTAAAGTGGTAACTGCAGGTCACAAATCGAGCTGGAAGCCAGACAGCCGCCTGGAGTGTGGGAAGTAGGTGAGCTCCACCTACTGCAGAGCTTCAGAACCTGCACAATATGTAAAGGAGACGAGCAGGAAATCACAAATCACTGGCCTGAAGTATTATTCTCCTAGAAGGCAGCAGAAGAGAAACTATTTAGTGTTAATACATAAAAAGAAGTATAACTGGCTGGAATGTCTATGTAAACCAACAATTAATCGCAATAAGAAATGCGGAGCAGGAGAAATAAATAATAATAAATAAGTCAAAAAGGGGGTGGAGAAAACAGAGCAGCTGAAAACTATGTCAGTGAATTAAAGCATGTCCAATTAGGCAGAGGATAGTGCAGCGAGTGGGGGAGCCTAAGATTGTACAATAAATTGTTGGAAGGTATTTTTATATAGATTTACTTTAACACAATACATGCAATTGAGGTTCCACAAAATTCTGTCAATTTTATGAAGAGCTATTTGGTCTTCATGCACTACTTAGTCATACAAGTTTTCCACACATTTCTTATTACAATGGTAATTTTAAGATTTTGTAATAAAAGCTGAAACAGTGCAGAAAGTCCGAAGCAACACCATAGTCTTTAGTTTGCTGGCTAAATCTCCTCCTAAGAAAACTTGAGTTAAATTTGAGTGTTAAAAAGTATGTATTAAAAATCCTTTGACAGTTGCTCTTTTTTCTGATCTTGTTGATCGACATGCTCAAGCAGTCTTAAAAGATGTAATCATGTAATCTCTTGATGTGTTATTCGCTCACTCTGTAATATAGTGCCAAAGGCACATTTACCTATCCTATTTTAAATAAATTTCTATTTGAATCTCTTATTCAACCAAATACCAGCTGAGCAAATTACCAGAATTTACCAGATTACCAGAACAGTTAGACTTATAATATGAATACAATTTACATTCAGCATCACAGGCAATCGGGGATAAAAATTGTGTAACAAATGCAATGGATGACTGCATAAGACATAACCCAAAATTGTGTTGTGCAGAAATTTGATAAATGTCAAAAAATGTTCCTTTTGTTAAGCAATTTTGCTAAATTGCTATTCTCTCTCTCTCTCTCTCTCTCTCTCTCTCTCTCTCTCTCTCTCTCTCTCTCTTTCTCTCTCTCTCTCTTTGTCTTTTTTATGTCTCATTTAACTGGAGCAGCTGATCACCTTGGAATTGAGTTCATGGGTATGTAAAAATTTACTTATTTTTGTACTAAACTGAATTTGACTCTATTCCGGCTTTGTATACAGGCTCCATGGCCTTGCACCACAGGATTGTTCCAGCTTCTTGTCATTTT
>JAFMOD010000378.1:2174049-2186918 GCA_019802435.1 Corydoras maculifer
GACCCAGGACAGGGCGCCAATCCATTGCTGGGCACACACTCACTCACACATACACACTCTAAATTGGGCAATTTTGAGAATTCAATTAACTTGATCCATGTTTTTGGACTGTGGGAGGAAACCGGAGAACCCGGAGGAAACCCACGCAGACACGGGGAGAACATGGAAACTCCACCCAGATGGGGATTCGAACCGGGAATCCCTAGCGCTGAGAGGCGAAGGTGCTAACCACTAAGCCACCGTGCCGCCCTTATATATATATATATATATATATATATACATATAATTTATTTATTTTTTAATTTAATTTAGCTCAGTTGAGGTAAATTAGATATTAGATTAATTCTTTACATTAGACATTGGAAAATGTATATCCTAATTCAGTTGTATAGTTGTATACCAACAATCATTTGATTGGTCCTGCGCTGGATTTCCCGAAAGCGAAAACTTTAAGAACGTGAATTTTATGGCACTTTCCCAAAAGCCTTCTTAAGTCTCCTACACTAAGAGAGACTTTTAAGTCATTCTTTGTAGACTCCGCCCCTGAAAAGGCACCAGCAGTCGAAAACTGAATCACAGATTACCATACAATCTCTCATTATAATGCACAAAAAAGAAACAATTTATTTAGAAAACATTTTTAAAAAACTATATAAACAATAAATAATCATATTTGAATTCGGCTACTGTTACAAAAAGTGGGAAACAACCAATTTTTGACCAATCGCTTACCAAGCAAGCTTATCAATGGGTGCACTTTTAACCTGAATGCATTATTCAGTGGAATGGCAAACCAACAGTGTAATTTACACTTTTCTGAAAGTAAACTAAATAAGAAGCTTGATTAAGTAGAACAAAAAGACAAATTATTTACATTATTACATTATTTTCCAAAGCACAAGTTCCACCAACAAAGAAGAATGTGGATGATGTATCACAAACTTTCAGTGCTTGCAATTCAACTAATAGATCAGGCATAAACTGTATTGGCAGGAACATGAATGCCATCTTCACTCTCTTCATTCTCACCTTCTTCATCAGGAAGATTTAAGCCAGCACCAACTGCAATGTTGTGTTGTGCTGGTGAAAACCTACATCCCCCTGATACACACATATATATATATATATATATATATATATATATATATATATATATATATATATATATATATATATATATATATATCCCAATCTTGGTGGAGTTTCTATGTACTCCCCATGTCCGCATGTCCTCTGGTTTCCTCCCACAGTCCAAAAAAACATGGATAAAGTCAATTGAGTTCTCCAAATTGCCCCATATAGGGTGTGTTTGTGTGAGTGTCCCAGCGATGTACCAGTGCTCGAGTTCTCCCCTGGATGGGCAACCCCACCGCGACCCTAACAGTGGTTAAAGTGGAAGATGATGGATGGATATATATATATATAAGTGTTCTATGTAGCTGTCTACAAAACAATTATAAATATGCAAAGGTTGACAAAGTAAATAAATAGATAAACATTAATAAATGTAATACAGCACTGTTCGTTTCAAAAGTGACTGATAAATGTTTACAATTTACTTACAATTTATTTACTGATAAATGTACACAATGATTACAATGACAAGATTGAAAAGTAGCCACTTTTATTTAGACATTGTGCTTGTATTGTACCTGTGTTTAATTATTATGATCAGAAGGTAGATTAGGAAATATTAGAATTGCAGTATAATCAAGTATTTTACCATGTTATGGTTATTATTTATTGCATTGCTGATAATATAGTCTGATACTAAAATTTCACTGACACAAATATAGACATAACATCACATTTTTGAGACATTCATAATACTCAAGAACCTTTTCCAGAGGCACTTGCTATATAAAAAATACATAAGAAAAATACTAGGGTAAATTGAGGCATTAAAACCAGATTGGATAATGATCAGGACTAATAATACTACATTGTTACTGGTTCCTCCTTAACTACTAGCTTGTGTTGTTCTCTCGTTTGTAGGGTGCTTAAGATAAAAGCTACAGCTTAATGACTAAATGTAAATGTAATTTTCATGGGTAGTTTCGCTTTTTATTTTTTAGAGAACTATACAATGTAATATTGTGCATCAACAGCTTTACTTATATAAGCATGTCACTTTTTAAACTGTATACAAAAGCTGGGGATTGGCAATATGGGGGCACTTTAATGTTATGGCACTAGGAGTCAATGTCCAATTCAAAAGCATTACTGCAGCAGTTTGATTGAGAGTTCTCCTTACACCATTTAGACACATCATTATATAAGATGCACTATTATAATGTTCTGGATAAAGCCGTTCATATAAGGGTACAGCTTATCACGACACTAGGAACTTCGCGCTCTGTGAACCTTGTGGCTGAACATTATGGCTTTTTAGTCTGGAATTTTGATCTCAGCATGGACTGAGGGCCTTTCAAAAACTGATTAAAATTGTACTCTTTTTTCCCCACTATTTATTTCACCTGAAAGTACAGAACTAAGCTTGAGGCAGTCTGTGTCCATCTCTGCTGCTAGGCACACACAGCAGGAATAATACTCAACTGTCAGTCATGGCTTATGGAGCAGAACAAAGGAAAAAAATAGGGATGGGATTTCAATAAACACCAAATATAACAATAAGATTGACTGAGCAGATAGTAAGGCTTTATAATTATGATAGTAAATGACATAATGTGTTGTTATTGCACCTATAAAATATTGAGGCATAGGAAAATAAGTCAGGATTTCATTTTCTTGCAGTGTGATTTTATGTGTTTGTTTAATGTGCCCTTAAATCATCACATCCTTCTCTGCTAAAATGATGTCACTTCCCCCTACAGGAGACGCAGAGAAAAACTTGAGATGCATCTAAACGACAGTCGTAGTCTGAAGAACTACAGTCTCAACCAATCATGCAAATCACACTTGCAGTTGCAGAATGTAAGTTAGAGGGTTTTTTTTTTTGTTGTTTTATTTTTTTTTATGGCAAATGTTCCTAATCCGGCGGCACGGTGGCTTAGTGGTTAGCACGTTCGCCTCTCAGCGCTAGGGATTCCCGGTTCGAATCCCCTTCTGGGTGGAGTTTCCATGTTCTCCCCGTGTCTGCGTGGGTTTCCTCCGGGTTCTCCGGTTTCCTCCCACAGTCCAAAAACATGGATCAAGTTAATTGAATTCTCAAAAATTGCCCCGTTTAGAGTGTGTCTGTGTGAGTGAATGTGTGCCCAGCGATGGATTGGCGCCCTGTCCTGGGTCTATCTGCCCAGCGCCCGAGTCGTTCCTAATCCTGTTGAGTTATTAAAAAAAAAAAAACTGTGAGTAAAGACATTCACAAAAAGCCAATTCCTTGCAAATATATCATAGAATAAATGTATGTGTTATGTTTGTCTCTCTTAATATGGAAGACTAAATATAAACATAATTTTTCACTTACCAGTGAAAGTTTAAATTGTAGATATTTTTTAAAGCTTTTAAAGTAATATAAATTACTGTTTTATTCAATCACAAGAATAACATTCAAATATGATTTAAAATGCCAATAGAAATGTCACTGCTAAACTGCAGTCACTGCAACATTATATTAATGGACTTTATTTTTGAAAACAGACTGAACTGTCTAGACTATTTAAAAACAAACAAAAAATGTTTTCATTTTCACTTTAAGCTTTAATAGATCTGGACTGAATGCATTTGGTTTTATTCTGCCTTGTGAATAAAGAAACCGATGAAAAGGAGTTTTGTCTGCTGGTACATTTAGGCAAGTCTATTAATGCTGCAATAAATTAATCTTTAAGAAAGCATTTATAGAATTTCAAGTTTCTCCTTAACCTTGCACTTCTAAAAGCTTTTATGTCACTTTTCATCACATGCCTTACTAAATTATGTTGTCATCCACAAAATCCCTTAGAGCAGTTCTGGCAGAGTCCCAGCAGATTGCTTTGTTCACATTTATCACCTGCCCAATACCTCTGGCTGACATATTCATCTAGGATAATCCCACCAGGCTTGCTTGCATTGTGAACATGGCTGTAATTTGAATGCAAGTCAAGTTTTCTGACTTGGACATAACCCATCATACAATATAACCACTTATGTAAACTTTGTAGAAGGAAACTTAAATGCCAAGTAGACCAAGTAAGACCTAAAGATGATATGTCAAACATAAAATTAGACACATACTCTGTATAAATACTTTGCTTTAATATAAAACCTTACTGTGGTTAGTTAGTAAGTTTTGGAAAAAAAAATCTATTTCCTACATCTATAGTAAAAATGTTTTTAATAAATTTAAAGAAATAGTATGACTTAAAACTTGGATTGTAACTTGTCAATTTAAGCAATGACATGAAAGCAAACAACTAGTGTTTCATTTAATATTAGTGCTTACATAAACACTCTGCTTATAGTTGAACTAAAAAAGGTCACCACTTAGATTTAACAAAGTAAGCAGGCAAGAGCCTCTCATTTAATTCTAACTTATGAAGGGAGTAGCTTCTTATTTGTTAAACAACCATGATGAAAGATGTGGTCGTTGCAAAGATGTTAATCAGTTAAGATTTTGAACATTTTCCTGCATTACTATAAAAAGCAATTATTTCAACACACATAACTAGATGAATTTGAATTAGTTATTAGTCAGTCGGCAAGACTGATATTCATTCATTGCCAATTGAATGTGCAAAAGCCAAATGATTAAAAAAGAAAACTGAAAATGAGACACGGTGTATCATAATGTCCTTTCCTGATGCATAAAGCACATGTCGGGCATTAAAAATCTGACCCTCGATAACTGGTGAATTTATTTAAAATATGAACTGCTTTATCACAGTCTCTTTTATATTAACTTTATTGCATTTTATGAATTGGTTTACTTATTTGAACATGAGGAAATTTTTTTTACCTACACCATGACTTTGTTGACCATTTCACATTTCAAGATTTTTTTGCTTAACCGAACCCGGCCAGATGGAGCCCCAGATTATTTGCACGTGGCAAGACTGCTCAGTGATTTCAAGCTGTTACATTTTGTAAGCCCTGAACTTGATGGTCTTGGGTAATTCAGCTATGAAGCCTTCATGCACTGGCTGGCAGAATGTGTTATCTTTTTTTTTTGCTTGTTTTTTTTCTCCCACATTTGAGGCCCACTTGCAGAATTGCCAACAATTTCTTTTCAAGAGCAATGTATTTTATATGAATCGATACATGTTGGATAATGCATAAAACCAAGCTGAATGTATAAATCCTTCCATCCATTATCTTCCGCTTTATCCTATATTAGGGTCGCGGTGAGGTTCCCCATGCCCATCAAGGGGAGAACGTTTCAGATACACCCAGGACAGGGCGCCAATCTATTGCTGGGCACACACTCACTCACACAGACACGCACACATACACACTCTATATGGGGCAATTTGGAGTTCTCAATTGACTTGATCCATGTTTTTGGACTGTGGGAGGAAACCGGAGAACCCGGAGGAAACCCACACGGACACAGGGAGAACATGGAACTCCACCCAGATGGGGATTCGAACTGGGAATCCCTGGTGCTGAGAGGCCAACATGCTAACCACTAAGCCACCGTGCCGCCCCTACTGAATGTATAACTGTTTATAAAAAGGTTTTTTTTTTCTTTGTCTGTGAATGTTTTTATTTTTTATGTATTGATGTTTTATTGTCGACAATTTGACACTTTAATTAATTATCCAAAAGTTGGATTGTACAGCTAATGTTAATATTTATTTCTGTTATTTAAGTTTATGGTATGCAGTTTTTTATTTTATATTTTAATTTATGTTACATTAAGTGACACTAAAAATAAATTATTGTTATTTGTGTAATTTGCATGACTGATTAAGATAAATGGTAAACACTTTACATAAATCCTGTATTCATAATACATTATATACAACACATTTATAAAGCTTTATAATATATTCATAATTCTTCATACATTTGTACATATTCTTTTTAACATTTGTCATAAGCCTCTGTTAATGCACATACAGTAGATGTTTATAATCACAGTCATAAAGTGTTATAACAAAATAACATAAAGCTTTTTAATGCAATGTGCGTTTAAATAAAAATAGACTTTTTCATCAAAATGATTTTACTTTACCTAAAGTCTGTAAAGAGCATTTATAACCCTTGTCACCTGTCATCAAAATGTCATCTCCTTCATTAAGATAATAAATGACAACGCTTTACCTAAAGCCTTTAAAGAGAGCTTGGCTGGATTTCCTGAAAGCGAACGTTCTTAGTGATTTATGAACAACTTTAAGAATGACGTAACTTTAAGAACGCAAATTTTACGGTGCTTTCCCAAAAGCGTTCTTAAGTCTCCTAAGAGAGACTTTTAAGTATATATATATATATATGCGCAATTTAAATCTGGAAATTAAAGATATCTATCTAAAGATATCTATCCATTCTATCCGTATATGATTTACACAACCAGTGCGTCTGTGAGTTTTTGTGCACTGCAAGTTATGAACTTCTTAGTGAGTTACGAGTGGGTCTAAGTACTCGTAAGTTACGAGCAATTTTAAGAACGACTTAAGTTACGCATGCATTCAGGAAAGGCTCGTAAATCCAAGAATGTTCTTAAGTACAAAGTTACGAAGTACTTAGCTACGACACTTTTGGGAAATCCGGCCGTTATACGATATCATAAACAATTATATAAGCACTTATAAAGCCAATTTTCAGGGTAGGATATAGTTTAACACAAAACTTATTATATTGAGCTCTACAATAAACCAATAAAAGTTTAAAATATACATTTTATAATGCATTATGTAACCTTGGGTTATAAAGCTTTATGGTCCATTTTAATGACACTTTATGAGTGTGGTTATAAACATTTAAATCCAATGGCAATTGTTTATGACACATGTTACAAGGTATTATGAATTATTTATAAAGATTTATGTATGGGTTCTCAACCACAAAATGGCAGTAAAAAGAAGTTATTAAGTCAAAGAAGAAAATTACCTCATTGTTTTAAATTAATTGTAATCTGGAATTAGAAATGTAATAGAGGGTGTTACAGTGGCTTACTTGTTAGCAAGTTTCCCTCTCAGCAATGGCGATCCGATCTAGGTGGAATTTCCATGTCCTCCCTGTGTCCGTCTGCGTTTTGTCAGGGTTCACTGGGTTCTCCAAAAATCCAAAAACATGGATTCAAGGTGCGGCACGGAGGCTTAGTGGTTAGCACGTTCGCCTCTCTGGCGTCTGAATGTCTGTGTGAGTGAGTGTGTGCCCAGCGATAGATTGGCGCCTTGTCCTGTGTGTATCTGCCCAGCGCCTGAAACATTCTCCCCTGGATAGACATGAGTAACTCCCCCGCGACCCTAATATAGAATAAAGCGGAAGATATGGATGGATGGATGGATTCAAAGTAAATTGGCTGCTCTAAATTGCCCCTATCTAAAATTCCCCCTATATGTGAGTGTACTCAGTGATAGATTGGCATCCTGTCCTGGGTGTTTCTGACCAGCATCCATAACGTTTCCCTACAACCCTAGTCCCTTCCCTAGCATTAAGCTGAAGATAATGAGATAACATGACATATGTAATAGACAGAGCTGTTTGGTTAGCAGTGATGATAATTGATGGTGATGATGATGATTATATGATAAAAAATGCATGTCAACTCATCTAGAGTTGCCTGTATTAAAAAGGAGAGTAATTATACTTTGGATTTAAGGTGAATTGGCTGCTCTAAAATGCCCTAATAAAATTGTCCATACATAGTTTGTGATTGTGTGAGTGAGTGTGTGTGTGTGCAAAGTGATGAATTGGCGCCCTGTCTTGGGTGTATCTCTGTGTCTGGTTCTCCCCTGAATTGGCATGGTGAACCACCCAACAATTTGGTGGAGGATTAAGCAGTCAAGATAATGAAATGGGGAGGGTGGGGAAAGGATTAGTACAGGAGAAGTGAGCAAGACAGACAGAGAGAAAGGAGAACACAAAGGTCCTGGTCTGAAGTAACAGCCTCATCTTTGGGCGCTAGCCCTGTACCCATAACACTGTTCCAGCAAGCAGATGAGTGATGAACACCAGATTAACCATGGCTCTGACATCACACTCCTCGGTGGGCAGACATTCCTGGATATTTGTGCTTCATGGTTAAGCCAGAACTCTGCAGAGTTGCATACCAAAGGACTAGTTACTCCAACATATTGGTTGGGGGAAAGTCATGTGTGGCTAGATTAAATTCAAACGATAGTAGTCTACTGAGGCTCCATGTTTGTATGTGGTTTTTACTTCTGGTTTTGAGCATCAGTGTTGAAGTTTGCATTGAGTAAAATCGTAAGAAAAACAGAAATAAATGATTTATTTATAAATGTCCATTGAGGCATGTAACTACTATAATAGACAATATGAGTCTGGAATTTGTTGAAATATACAATTATGGTACATCAGGATGTTGTAAACGTAAAGCCTTTTTTTTTCATTTATTTTCAATGATGAAAATTCAAGTCGGCCCGAAATATTATTTTTCATATTGGAAAATTTTCATTAAAGCTTTTTTAATGTGCTGGAATGATACACCATCTAAATATTAAGTAGTGCTACCACACTCTTGGTTGTACTCCTGGTTTCAGAGGTCACACTGTGTATACAAAAATTAGGCAATAATAATTATTGATACAAATGTATTTATTTTCTCAGATGAGAAGACTGAGGACACAAATAACAGGACCAGACAACCTACTGTAGAATGTATAAAAATAAAACTGGTTTCAATAATACAAATAATTAAACCAAAAGTTTTTTTATTTTGCAGAATTGCAAAAGCACAAGATCATGCCTGATACAAGGAAGCACAATCCATGAGGCCCACTTTACCCAGAGTTTTACAGTTTCTTCATATCCAAGAAATTTGCCAAGTAAACATCACAGGTAATGTCCAAATATCCATTATCTTCCGATTTATCCTATATTAGGGTCGTGGGGGGCTTCCCCATGACCATCCAGGGGAAACCGTTTTGGGCGCTGGGCAGATACACTCAGGACAGGGCGCCGAACTATCGCTGGGCACACACTCACTCACACAGACATACACACGCTATATGGGGCAATTTAAAGAACTCAATTGACCTTCATCCATGTTTTTGTACTGTGGGAGGAAACCGGAGAACCCGGACGAAACCCACGCGGACACGGGGAGAACATGGAAACTCCATCCAGATTGGGATTCGAACCAGGAATCCCTAGCGCTGGGAGGTGGTTGTGCTAACCACTAAGCCACCGTGCCGCCCCATAGGTAATATTACTTTTAAAAATATACAAAGTGTATATAGATTGTTTTTTTTATATATTTAAGATTTTATTTTTATATCATTGTGATTGTAGAATTGAATTTGTGATGGAAGCCATGCACAAATAAAAAAGGCCTGGTTATTTAGTCATTAATCATTTTTTTATTCTATCCAAGTGGTGTTTGGAGGTAAAAATATATTTTAAAATATTTATTTGTTTCTTATTATTTTTAAAATTAAGTTAAAAAGGTAGAACATTAAATTCTTAGGTTTTTGAAATAATAAACTATGAATATAAGTAGTGAAAAAAAGATTGCCCTTAAAACCCTTAATTTTTTGCCCTTTTTTTACAATGGTTTGTAGACACCTACAAAATCATAATGACATTTGCAATGACATAGAAAGATGAGTGGCATGACATGGCTTGCTGTAATGTGTAGCAATTACACCCAGATAAATTAAATCAACTCTATTTCAGTGTGGCACATTATCGAACACTACAAAAGAATGATAGTAATTGCAATTGGTGATAAACATATCAATATAACTTTGTGTCACCACACAAGGCACAGAAGCAGAAGATCAAGACAAATTTAACCACACACTCATTTGCCAGCTTGTTACTAAATTAAATTCTGCTCTCTTTTATACATTTAATTACCTTATTTTGTGCTGCAAATTCTAAACCATTGTTTTCCAGTTCTGCTTGGCCTCTTCATAACAGTACTGCAGTCAGACCTTTCTCAGCAGTGTGTTTCATTAAAATAAAAAGATGTTGTTTTCTGACTTTTGAAAGTGCCATCCAATTTAGATTTCATGCCTCAGGGCTGTAACACTGGTATACCCAGCTTTTATGGGTCCTATTCGTGTTATTTTATATGTTTTGATCTACTTTTCTTATAGGAGTTTCTATATAGTCTGTGACATAAAATCATAAAAGCTAATGATCCATGTGCACACAGTCACCAATAAAGTTAATTGCATTAAGCTTATATTATATCCAGAACTAAAATATTAAATACTTATAACATTCTGTACATAACATGTCATGTGACTAAAGAAAATTATACAGACTTTGACTCTTACAGAAATTTGCATTGCATGTCGACTATTTTTTTTTTCCTGTAACCTTTAGTGTCATGTGAAAGCCCCCTTTATCAGCACTACATCTTTTTTTGTCACAGAAGCTTGCTTGTGATGACGTATCTTCATCCTTTTTTTTTTTCTTTTGCCAAATATCTATAGCTGTAATTTCAGGTAATGAGTCAGAATGCAAACAGTACCCAGCATGTGCAAAGCCCATTTTCAAAAAGGTTAAATGTTTTTAAAACATTATATTCATTTAAATACATAAAAAATCATATGTAATTTAGTCTTAAATTAATTATTTATTTATATTTGTTTAACACGCATTTAAAAATTGCTATACCAGGCATGTTGATTACTATTATTGAGTTACATTTTATTTACATTTTACTAATTTTATATTTACACATACTTATTATTGCAGTTATGCAAGTTGATTTTATGTTGTAAACAAGACTTCAGCTGGCCAACAGTTTGTGGTCACTATGGAATAATTCTCTTCTTCGAGATGCATCATATATTTTCAAAAGAAGACAGATCTGGACTGCAGGCAGGCCAGGCAAGCACGCTTACTCTGTGAAGACATACTGCTGTAACTCAATGCAGAATGATGTTTGGCATTGTCCTGTTAAATTAGACAAGGAGTTTCTAGGAAATGGCATTATATTTTAGCAAGCAAATGTAATAACAATGTAAATACCATTGTAAGCCTTTATTTCAATAGTGCATTCACATAAATTAAGATCAACTACGCTCTTAACATTGATGCATCTCCCTGCCATCACAGTTGCTGTTTTCTTTTTCATCTTTGGCACAGTAAGCATCTATTTTTGACACGACTAGGCTAAAACTTGCACTCGTGTGACAAGAGGACACATTTTTGCTGTCTTCAGTCCCAAAACACACACTACTATTTCAGGGCAAAGCTTACATATAACTTTATAACAAACCTAGATGCAATGAGTTTTTGGAGACAGGATTTGCCAGACCCAAACATCAATTTTATTTATACAGTTCTGTATTTTGGGCTGGCGAGTGGAACCACAGACACACCACAACATAGCACACTTTTCAAATTCATTTGGCACTGGCATGAGGTTTTGTGGCACTCTGTATCATTTTCCATCCTCCCTGCTTCTTATCTCCCTGCCCAGACACAAGAGCAATTATTACAGACAAGCCACAGGTAAGATCTATAACCTCACCTGCTTTGCTTCCTATTAACAAACCAGAATTAATTTGCATAATAGAGTTTCAGGTGACATTTCTTCAAGCAGCAGAAAACTGACAATGGTTTTCCAAAGTAATCACGAGCTTCAGGTTGTTTATGCCCATTATTGTGGCATAACAGTTTCTCCAATAGTAGCCTCCCAGGGCTTATTGATCATGCACTTTTAGCAACAGTTTCTAGCCATGTCTATTTTGCAGCAATTTACTACTACTTTTTTTAAAACTGTACATGGTAAAAAAAATTAAATACTGCAAAATAATATCAGTATGTTTAAAAGAACTGAAAAAAGATAGTCCTTGTCTTTCTTTTCATTTACAAACTTAAATATTTTCAATATACACTGAAATTTGTTTACATATTTACCTATTCTGTTGATCATTAAACTGATAATGGAATGTTTCATACATTGTCTATTTTTTTTTTAAATGGGGATTGTATATCTGACAAATTCTGTTCACCCTTCAGCTGGTTTTGTGCCACATATTATACAGTATATGCATGATACACCTTCATACCTCTGATCTATTGAACAAAGCTGACAGTAGAGACTGCTCTTGCAGCAGCAGTAGCATTTTACAATTTCATCTCTTTTCCCATCAATCAGAGCCAGTTCTTGACTTGTGCAGACCAGTAATGCTGAGACACAGTTACAAAATCCTTGCGGTAGTCTAATACTGAAAAGGGGTTTTAATTAATTTGATTGTATGCATTGTTGTAATGCTGTAAAATTAATAGTTAATAACGAATGAAGTCACATCTATTTAAACATTTCTAAAATATATTTAATCTGTGTTAAACATTGTTTATGGTACTTATACCATATAGAGCTTATAGAGCTTATGTGGCTTTCTGCCCACATTACATGTAAATTTTGGCCATTCAAAAGTTTAAATATGTATCTTTTCATAATTTACCTCCACAGTGTTTTTAAATGTAGTACATGGCTGCTGTTTAATGCCTTTGTATAATCAGTGATGAAAAGCTAGCTGTGTTCTTGTACTTTGCCAAAAAGGTGGCAGTATTCTGACCAACCCAAGCCATGACAATGGTTTTCCAACTTCAGCTATTCACTTACATGGGTGGCATTGTGGTTCTGGGCTGGATTTCCCAAAAGTGTTGTATATATATATATATATATATAGTAAAATTTGCGTTCTTAAAGTTACGTTGTTTAAATCGCACAGAAATAAAATAAGCACTAATATTATCACCTGGAACTCGGTAATTTCCAGATTTAAATCGCATATATATATGTATATATATATATATATATATATATATATATATATATATAT